>NMRB01005240.1:0-23740 GCA_002633025.1 Notospermus geniculatus
TCCATAACTTAAACCACCCTCCGACGTGGTTTAAGTTTTTGTGGGGTTTAAGCCAGACTTGAAGCTTAGCTTTAGTTGGTGCATACCGACTTTAAGTTAAGTTCGAACTTAAGTTACACTTAAGCTCATTTTCGGCTTAAGCCACAGTGGTGCATACGGGCCTTGATGCAGAAATATGACCAACAAGATGTGCTTTCATATGGAACAAGCCGTGTTAAAATCGGCACAGAAGTATTTGAAATATTCAAAGTATCAGGGGCCATATGCATAAAACTTGACGCGTAACAGGTTTCGCAGTTCATTTGAGTTATTTCTCAACTTAAACTTAAGCCTTGACTCGTAACGGATCAGCTAGGCCTATTGTAGGCAACACAGGTTTCGTATCAGGCTCACAGATAGAAGACAACGCAAATTTCTTGTCAGAATTTGGAGATAGGCCTATCGCGCGCTCAATCAACTGCAAGATTTGGCGAATATTCTCCTTGGCAAAACCAAACCATTTCTGAAATCCCTCATCGGGATAGTGGGTTATTCCGGTTCCGGATTACTCCTTCTGGATTCTCCACCCTGTGCAATGGATCAAGAGCATCCACAACTAACTTCCATGTTGACATTGATGGCAGGAGCGGACCAAGGATTTGGGAAAAGGGGGTGCCTTCTGCTACGACAGTGAAATTTGCGCCAAATTCCAGAATTTCACGATCGATTTTACGGATATTTTGGTTGAAAGGGGAGGCAAGCGCCCGGCGGCCCCCTTGGGATCCGCGCACTTGTTGAAGGCACGCCTTCAAATTCGAGGTGTACGAGTTAATCCATAACTTAAACCACCCTCCGACGTGGTTTAAGTTTTTGTGGGGTTTAGGCCAGACTTGAAGCTTAGCTTCAGTTGGTGCATACCGACTTCAAGTTAAGTTCGAACTTAAGTTAGACTTAAGCTCAATTTCGGCTTAAGCCACAGTGGTGCATATGGGCCTTAAAGTCTAAGGATTTCACTTTACCAAGTGCCATACTTAAGGTGTATGCATAAAACAAACTAAGGGCGTACTCAGCTAAGGGCAACCCTTAAGTATTTCCAAGAATTGTGGTGTCAGCCAATGAAATTTCAGTATTCAAGGGGTTTTTCAGATTTCTTGAGTGTTATACTTAAGGAAGGTTTCTCAAATGTAGGCTGCATGTACATGGACATGACTGCAGGCAATGCTGTAATGGACATTTTAGTATGTTAGGAACTGTGTAAAGTGGCTATTAACGGTGGAAAACAAAAAAAGAGGTCACCAAATTGGTAGGACAGAAAGAGGATACATGGTCTGTCAAATCAAAATCCTTGGCCCAGTTCAATGTTATCCCACCCTAGCTTAGCACATAATTTCCCGGCCTATTTGGCTAGCATGCATTAAAAAACAGCATGGATAGCATATTCCACCCTGTGCCTGCCACAACTGTGAAGTTAAGGAGTCAGTTAAGGGAACTGTGACCACACTTAGATTTAAGGGTGATTTTGAGTCTTTCACTAAACCAAAGTTGCTTTCTGCACCTCCCTTAAATTAAGATTTCCACTTTAGTGGTGGTTTGAGGGAATCCCTTGGGATTTTCATACTTAAGTAGTTTTATGCATATGGCCCCAGGTGTAGATAAACTAATGTCCATGACTGTACATGGCACCATGATATCATCAGACCAAATTAGAACACCAGGCCAATTAGCCACGAAAACCGCCGTCCAACAGTAAAAATTCGAAGTTGTACCTCTCGGTGACAGGGAAAAGTATGTCAAATAAAAGCCTGGTTTTATGTCATCTGTTCTCATTAGATGTGCCTAGAATAAAATTTGCCAATGATCTGACCAACGATGAGGAAGAAATAGCACTTTCAATGTTTTCGGTTTTGGCCCCCTGATGAAAATGGACAACCAGATTTCCACGAAAACGTGCCTCGTATGCAGAAACAAAACAGCATTAGAACGACTCTAAAGTCGTGGAATTATATATTTAAGATGGGACATTTTGTAATTCGAGCATGACTTACATTGATCGGAGATGCTTCAAGTTAGGAAAGATCTTGTTGAATGGACGAGTATACATACTCAGTTTGTTCTCTCGAAGGTCCCTGAAATAAAACTGCATTTTGAATTTGGGTTCCGGACTTATATCTTTTCCTGCTTAGCGTCCTACATAAAGGGTGAACGAGATTCGAACTGTATCCAATGTAAAAGATTCACAGCAAGATAAATTCGAGGAAAATTATGTACTTACACATCCATTAAATTTGGCAAACCTCTGAATTGGCCTTCGTCGAAAAACTGAATTCCCGTTCGGCTTAAATTCCTGAACAAATAAAAATGGTAACAGTTAGGGTCTAATATCAACTAATGAAACTATATTTATTTCTGTTCATTGCAAAAGTCAATCCACGGAAGCTTACTGACGAAATCAGTCTAGCAAAGTGAATGACACCGGTAGATTACTATACATTAGCTGAACAAGCCAACTGAGATTTTGATCCAGAAATGCCAAGACTCGTAATACCAGGTGTCCAGACACAAGGGCTGTATTTTTAGCCATACCTGGCTTTTCTGTTTATTGCCCTCCCACCATCTGTTGGATGGTGATATGGGAAACAAAGTACTATAAATAGGTAATCAGCAGCGGGGGTGAACATGTAATTGGAAAAGCCCACTAGTGTATCTGGGGCCATGTGCATAAAACTACTTAAGTATGAAAATCCCAAGGGATTCCCTCAAACCACCACTTAAGTGGAAATCTTAACTTAAGGGAGATGCAGAAAGCTACTTTGGAATAGCGAAAGCCTCAAAATCACCCTTAACTCTAAGTGTGGTCACAGTTCCCTTAACTGACTTCACAGTTGTGGCAGGCACAGGTTGGAATATGCTGTTTTTTAATGCATGCTAGCCAAATAGGCCTACCAATTTGGTAACCTCTTTTTTGTTTTCCACCGTTAATAGCCACTTTACACAGTTCCTAACATACTAAAATGTGCATTACATCATTGCCTGCAGTCATGTTCATGTACATGCAGCCTACATTTGAGAAACCTTAAGTATAACACTCAAGAAATCTGGGAAACCCCTTGAATACTGAAATTTCATTGGCTGACACCACAATTCCTGGAAATACTTTAGTTAAGGGTTGCCCTTAGCTGAGTATGCCCTTAGTTTGTTTTATGCATACACCTTAAGTATGGCACTTGGTAAAGTGAAATCCTTAAGGGTAAGTTTTACACTTAACTTAAGGAAGTTTTATGCATATGGCCCTCTGGCCCTCAAGTCCATGAGAAAAATGGCTCATAAAATCATTATTTTCTGCTCGATTTGAAAAATTCGAACACATATTATAGCATCAAATTTAACATCCGCTGGTAACACTCACAAACACTGCACACATCTTTGTGTTGGATTTTCTTACTTTAGTCAGAGGCATTAATCTGCCTCGATTATGTAACTTCCTCCTTATCTGTACCCCGATAGAATGCGAAATGTCGGGGTATATTAGGTCTGTTGCTCAAAGGGATGTAAATGTAATATAATTGTCTGACAATATCAGAGACAAGGATCATACATCTTTTGCCATCTCTGACGACTAGCATCCTTCACAAAACATCTTAAGGGCGAGCCATCATTGTGAATTTTCATAGTGCTTCAATCCAGGCCCCTCTGAGAAAAGCAGTAGAGACACACCCACTTGATTTTTGTTTGGGTCCATTGTGATCACTGTGCTGTATAGACACAGGAAATGAGCAAAATCCCAAGAATTACAAGTTAATTGTATTATGTAATCCAAAAGAACGAAATTCGCCAAACATGAAAAACAGGTACAATTTTCTCAGAGAAGAAGCATGTAAATGACACATTCAGGTAGTGGCAGCAATGCCACAAACCCATAGAACCTGGGGTGGCAAGGATGTCTTGGCCAGCATTTCATACACAGCATACACGCTCAGTACATTCGAAGAGAACCAGGAAGTAAAATCCAGATCCAATATGGCCGCCCTGTTTTTGGAAAATTGGCAGCATGCATGCAGTTCACTGTCTTGTGGAGTACTCTATGTCTGCTGAAAATAATGCTACCGAAAGGGGTGGACTGGGTAGAAAAAACGACGAACTTTACGACACGCATGTTGTTTGATCTTCAAAGTGTGCCATTTCTTGGGAAAGTGTTCCGACAACTAGTCTTTTGTTTCAACTTATTAGCTAATTAGTGCGTTCCAAGATACATCTCATTCAATTCCTTTTGACTTATAGACCCCGCAGGTGCCTTCATTTCCGTCATATATCTTGTACTTTTATGGTATTTTGACATCTTTATTTACAACGCCTGGCCACGTTTCAAAAATTCAAAACGTTGGCTCGCCCTTAATGCATGCATTGCCTAAAATGACACAGGGCACCGCTAAGCGGTGCTGTTGTAGCCATTTCCAATGAAAAAAATATCTGAAGCTGTTAGCAAAGGCGTTCGAATACGACGGCTCATAATTACAGTTTCGTGGTATACGGAAGCCCATCAAACAGTTCTACCGGGAAAGTATTCCTATATTCATTGTCAGATGGATGTCCTAGGATCTGAACACCGCTTAGGTCTCTGAAAATAGAATTAGAAGAGTAAAAATAATGACCCCCACCCCCGAAAACCAGGTTTTATCAATGTAAACACATTTTGTGACCCATCACAGCAAAACCAGGTGCACGTCGCTCAGAAGGTGATATATTCAACGGCTTCTTGTATACGACTCGATGGCACGATGAGGCTGCTCATCCGGCCATAACAGCTCCATTTTCTCTTATTTTCTTCATTCCATACATTTACTCATTAAACTACACAAGCTATAATTTATAACTCCTTTCTTTCAGGCTAATCACGCGTTTACTTATAACAGACCTTCGCTGTATATGTGACCCGTCACAGCAAAACTAGGCGCATGTCGCTCAGAAGGTTGAGCCTCAACGAGCTAAGATGACACCGGGAGAGAATGAAAAGAAATAGACTGTTTCAGATTTCACAATAGGCAGACAATAGTGAAACTGACAAACATTTGGTCTCAACCTGCCAAGCCAACGACCGACATGCGCCTGGCTTTGCTGTGACGGGTCACATATACAGGTATTCTCTTTGTAATCGGCTCCATCACCCAACAATGCGACCTTTCTGTTCTTTTAGCCAACCAAGACATTTCACGCCTTCATGTTTTTTCAGGGTTCCTATTGTAACTACTAATCCATAATAATAGTATCCAGCTCATTCACTTCTTGGAGCTGTACTAGAAACTACCTGAGGAAGACCCCGGTTGCGGTCGAAAATGTCCGAAATTCTGAGACGACTTTTTAAACTATCATTCTGTGTGTCGTTTTTGTCCCCTTTATTGGATATTCTGAATCAAATTGTAGGAAACATAATTTGATATTGGTGAAGCATTGTACCATCGCTTCATATCGGCCTTCGAAAGACCGTTTTACTGTGTCGTCTTAAAGATTAACAAGAACTTACATTGTAGTTTTCCCATCCAACAGCATCTTCCTGATTTTCCACCAGGTGTTGACAACAGCCACCGAGAAGCAAACCCTTCGTAACTTGTGGATGGGCACATCATTATCAATAGATTGTATACCTTCACATCCACCCCTTCCATCGTGGAGATACGCCGCACAGTTAACGCAGCTACATTTATTGCGATTCACTGAGAAATGAAGAAGAAAGCATGTCACTTATTATAGATTATGATGTCAGGATACACGTTGTGCGAGGTCACAATTCGATGTGTGTTAAGTGTTACTCTAACATATAATAATTATTATAATAATAGTGGATAATTCTGAATCGCACACCCTGTTTCGAGGGGTATTTGAAAACCCTGGATACTGGATACTGGAGAGTGGACAATGGAGAGCGTCATTGTTCCCCGCCACCTGGATCAACATGATATCTAGGATATTTCAGTAACAGGTATAACTCCAAAAGTGGAGTACGATAAGGCAGTGCTGTGCTGATCATAGGTATTGTTTTGCCCTGATGTGGTGGATTGCTTGTAAAAAAAATTCTCCGCACCAAAGATCCATTTGTACTTGTTGGAAAAAAATCAATTGAAATTGAAATAGGGTGCCTACAGTGTGGCCCAGACTTTTTCACATCAAACTATAAGGAAACGGCATTGCATTGACTAAAATGCAGTTCATCCAATACCGTTCTCAATCGGGTATTCGAAAAACATGGACGATTGACGGTGGATGGTGGACGATGGACGGCTCCTTTCAGCGTCATCGATCTCCACCGCCTGGATGATAATTGTCTCATTTTAAACATACCTCCCAGTCGGGTCTCAGCCACACACTGCTGACAAGCATGATCGAGTCATCGCCAGAGAAGTCGTCTGGTGTCTATCGGCGGTTTTACCGCCAGTGATTTAAAATCATTACCGCATGCACTGGCCTACGATAAACATGATCAATTCATGTTGATGCTAGTCAAGAAAACAGTGGCCCCCCGCTCGGCGTCTCTGCCTCGGTCGGAAGGCGGCACACGCTGTGGCAAGCCAAATCGAAAATAACTGCAGGGCCGTATTTTGATATTGCAAGATCGTATTTTGATATTGCAGGAAACTTTTTTCAATATGCAGGACACTATTATAGCAAGAAAAAAACATTAAATACATAATTTTACATATAAATAAGAAAAAAGACATACCAGCAAATAACTCATCCATAATCTGAAAATTCGTGTAATATACCCAGAAAACATTTTCATATGTCAGAACAAATGTTTGCATATGCCAGGAGCACGTCACCATTCAGGAACACGTCACCACAAAACCCATGACGTTCGTTCATGATTAGAAAAATATAGTCAAAAAAATATTTTTTCCTAAAATAATAAAAAAAAACATAGTCCAAGAATTGTAAAATTTCCTCGAAGATTTGAAAATAATACGTAAAAATTACCCCGCAAGAATTTAAATGAAAAATTGTACCACATCAAAAAATATGGCTAAGATTAATCAAATATCATCCCGGGTGTATTTCACTTTTATGACTTTTCTCTTTGCATGGCAAGTTTGACGCCTTGGGTCACTTCCAGTAAGCAACCATACAGTGGGATTATTGCTGGAGGGGCCTGAAAATTAACGCTATACCTACCATAATTTGGGAATAGGGAGATAAGACCGAACCCCAGAACTTTTCAAAAGGGACCCATAGTATATTCTCAAGGACTTAGGAGCTGTAGGCCTAGGTCGAGGCTATCCTTCATTTCATGATTTAGGCTGAATATCAACCGCACTACCCCTCTTGGTAGCTGGTTTAGTAGTGTCATACCTCTTACACTGTTATATTTCTCAGTACCGGGTATGGTGTAGTGCATGATTGTGGGTTCACTTCTGAACATCTTCGGAGCGAATGGTTGTGTGTAGTTTATGGTTATGATTCTTCAAGTTTTGACTTGGCCTAACGCTTCGGTTTCTGGATCTTAATGTACATTCACTTCTTTATGAACACAAGAGTTCATGTATGGTGTGAATAGGCCGCAATCGAAAGTCGGCCATTTCGGCGCTTTGGGTCGGAAATGAGGCAATTATCATCCAGGCGGTGGAGACTGATGATGCTGAAAGGAGCCGTCCATCGTCCATCGTCCACCGCCCATGTTTTTCGAATACCCAATTAGCCCACACTTGATTTCATCTACCGTAGGCTACTCGAACTACGTGCAGGCTTATGCCAATTGGGAAAACATGCAGCTTACAACATGTTTGCGCTTTATTGACTTAGGCTAACCTAGCTGGTGCTCACACCTCCGAAATGTAGCTCGTTTTTTGCATCCCATTCTACCGTATGCATCCGCAAACCCTGGGGACGAGGTTGAGTAAATGTACAGGACCGTTATTGGGCAGCCATCTTTTCCGTAGACCAGCCTCACATGGTTCATGTTATGATAATGCGTTTATCATAGACCATGCGCCGTCATCCTGTGATGCCAGTTGCCATGAGCGCCACTTGCGTTGAACGACTGTACTACGCCTTGTCACGATTCTGCGTGTAGCCGATGACCAACGTCATCGTTCATGTTTTGTTGATTTGAATAAAAGCGTCTGCGTCAGTTGGATCAACCAGCGTTCGGCTCACTTCATATTAAAACAGTTCACGTCATCACCGCAAAAGGATTGAGTTATAAGGGTGAGCCAATCAGAAGCGCAGATTCGCTGGGCAATACAGGTGTGAAAGTAACCCAGGTCCTAGTAAGTAGGGCTAAAAGGGTAAATGTCGTCCTGGGTATATACAAAGATTATCCAGGACCTCAATCTGCACTAAAACAATACCCTGGGTGTACTTTCGGTAGCCGAACATCACCCAGCATCGTAGTATGACACCTGGATTCGAGGTTGTTTCACCCGTGGTCACGTGACCGTCTGAAGAAAGCCATGAACAGCTACACTCAACTAGAAATTGGCTACTGAGCCAATTTGAAGACCGCCCTTAGAAATTAGGCAAAGTTGACTGATCGAGAATTGCTGAGTGGCAATGTAGCAAGTTCGGTCGATGGGCAAGGTTATATAGTCTCGCGCAACTAGCCCCTCGGTCATACTCCGAGGTTGTCAGTGGAAATTTATTGGAAATTGCAAGAGTCTGGTGGTGGCATGAGACTAAAGGTTATAGAGAGGATCAAGGTGTCATGGATTTGTAACATTAGAATTACAAATCTCAGTAAAGATCCACATTTAATTGAAAGCCAGAATGTTTTAAACATTAGAAGAAAGCTCAGTAAGATGCACATTTAATTGAAAGCCAGAATGTTTTATTTTGTTCATAATCAAACTGTACAACAAATATAGGTCATATTCAAACACACTAACTAGTATACTAGTATACTAGTATTGTTGTGGCATAACTGCTGCTGCTCCTGTATTCATCACGACAGATGTTGACCGAATATACATGTACAATGCAATAACTGGTGCAGTCGAAGAAGGTTTAGTTTGCGAACAATGATTGAAGATGATGTCTTCATCTTCGGGCATCAAGGATGGTGGAGCTAGATACATGTGATATCACGTACATTGTCATTGGCCCCTTTCATTGTGTCCTGATACTTGAAATATTACAGAAATCACCTTGCAGGAAGTTGTGATTATGGTATGATTGTGACAGTCTCTCATGTGTTGCTTCTTTGGCAAATTACTTTCTAACAGCATCAAGTTCTAGGACACTTAATATCAAGATGGATCTTTTTGTGCATTCGTTTTAGACATTCTGAAAAGAGAAAAGGAAAATGGTTGCGAGTATGAGGCAATAAATATCAATAAGTTAGCCTTTGGCTTTCTTTGACATATAGGCCTACACACAGAGTACAGATGTATTGGCACTCTGACGTTCTTTCATCACAGTCTTTTATAGTGGTGGTATGCATCAAGAGCAAATAGAAATTGGAAAGTGCATGGATAGACTGACATGGTGAAGCAGGTCGCATATCTCATCAATACCATTGAATACCACTAATAAGATGACACAATTGTAGATAAAAATTTCAAAACATTATAGGCCTAGGCCTAATATTTCTTGAAGGCAGTATCCTCCTCATGATTTAGGCCTATTTGTATTGTAGTCACAGGCCAACACTTGCCTATGTCATGTATATTCGTGATTGGAGAGAATGACACGAGGATGCAGATCAACATTGCACAACAGTGCCACAAGGCAACCATGGCAACATGGATGGACAAAAAGTACACTGTAGGCCTAGGCCTACATAACATAGGCCTACGTGCATGTTTGCATGCATGCACAGTGTCAATTTATGGATGCAGTGGCAGTGCATGCAGGCCGCCGGCGCGCCGATTTCAGCTGATCAGCGCCACAAATCACGCATAAAAGCATGTCAACAGGACTTCGTACAGTTAACGTTTTACAGCATTTGCTACTTTAAAAGTTCATTGTCCATATCAATTACCAAACAAAGCTATATATCCGCGAAAATCTACTTTATTTTGATGATTTCAGCAACATGACATGCACAAAACGAGCAAGTATCAACTCAGCGGTTTGCGTAACACATGTATGAGCAACCAATGCACATGCTCTGTAGGTCTCGGTCACCAGTCGGAACGCCTCGCCTCCGCCACTCTCCAATCCCACAGCCTACCCAAGAAGTAGCATGCCGACGCTCTCTGCCTCTGGCCTCTGCGTTGGTGAGTGGTGTGTTCTCCACGGCGTTTCAGTAGCTTCGTTACCCGAGCATCAGTTCGTGATGATTATGATTATTTATGTTAATGAGCAGCGTGCGAACCGATGAACTGGCTTATGGCTGCGAGACACGGGCGCGGGACGCGAACGACAACAGAAAAATTTCCACACAAATTTCACAGTTTGCTGACGTCAAATCACTCCAAGAATCAATTGGCTTCTGTGTAATATGCATAAGAACCAATCCTGAGAGTTTCGCTGCGATAAATGTAAAATTTCTTGAGTTATCCAGGCGAAACCTCAGCATTGGATGGAGAGAGAGAGATCCAGAGAATTTCAGTAAAAACAAGGAAGACCGCCCCATTGTGGATGGGGCGGTCTTAAAAAGTACCGCGGCGCGAGACCGCGAGATTCAACGGGACTTCTAAATAGGACTCGTTCCTAGGCATAGATTGCGGAAGCTGGGTGATGTTCGGCTACGGAAACTACACCCAGGGTATTGTTTTAGTGAAGACTGAGATCCTGGGTAATCTTTGTATATACCCTGGACGACATTTACCCTTTCAGCGTAAGTAGGGTCTGCGGGACCCTAACTCCTAGGATTCTAAGTCCTACGGACCCTAACTCTTAGGAATCTAAGTCCTACGGTCCTGGGCAACTAGGAACTGTATTCCTAGGACCAAGTTTCCTAGGAACCAGTGACCTAGGACTGCGCTTCCTTAGGAATAGAGGTCCAACATTTAGAAACAGCGGACCTAGGCGGACTTCTGTTACGATAGAAATCTAGAATCCCAAGTCCTACTCAAAATTAAAGAAAACTTCAGGGTTGATACACATGTACCATATACAACTCAAAGTATTCTGCACATATTTTTCATTCGCAGTGAAGTGTTGCAATTTGAAAACTGGCGCGAAGGACAACCTGATGAAAATGGGGCCGTGATTTGGTCCCTGGGCATAGTATAGTCATGACAAGATGACCCTCGGTAAAATGTCATGTAAAATACATATAACTGAACCTGTTTTGCTATGAATCCACGTCCGCCGGACTCGCTTTCCTAGGAATGCATGTCCGCCGGACTTGCTTTCCTAGGAATGCAGGTCCGGCGGTCATGCTTTCCTAGGAATGCAAGTCCGCCGGACCCGCTTTCCTCGGAATGCAAGTCCGCCGGACCTGCTTTCCTCGGAATGCAAGTCCGCCGGACATGCTTTCCGAGACAAACAAGTCCAAGAGACCAACATTCTTCGAAATCAGTCCGACAGACCTACGATTCTAGAAATCCACGTCCAAAAGACATGTGTTCGCAAGAATAAGGGCCTATAAGGTCCTACATATACAAGGCTTCACGTGCGTTTTATACCAAGCATACTACTGTGTTACGTGATCAACCGTTCCTCTTAAAGGTGAATTATTCCAGTAAATGTAGGCTAGTAGATCATGCAAGACGCACCACAATGCTGTGTAATGATCGAAGATGACAAGAAAAAAACAATTTAGGCTAAAAAAACAGTTGCCCGACAGGGAGTCGAACCCGCAGTATGTGCTTGCAATGCAGGTCTCCGAACCACTACACCACGAGTGACAACCGAATATTTTAGCTATTTGAATGCATGTCCTAGAGCTATACAGATTCTATTGTGTATTCAAGGCAAAAGGGGAAGGACTTTGGTTACGGCGGACTTTGATTTCCGTCACTTCTATAAAGGAAATCTATGTCCCCTAGTAATCAGGGGCCGGTTGCACAAAAGCATACTAGGCGTAGTATCATTCTATCTCCTAGTTGGCTTCTAACTTCGTATACAAACGCATACAAAGTTAGAAGCCAACTAGGAGATAGAATGATACTACGCCTAGTATGCCTTTGTGCAATCGGCCCCAGGGTTCTATACCTTTTACATAGGATTGGTAACCCAGGAATGGAAGTCCCCGTAGGACAATGGTTCCTAAGGAGCCCCCATTCCGGGCATCTTCACTGAGGCTGAAAGGGTAAATGTCGTACTGGGTATATTTGCATTGGGGATATGTGCATTGGGGTGATTGTGCCTGTCCTAAAGAAAACTGGTCTGAATCCGGATGAACCTGCCAACTACCGTCCGATACCGTCCGATAACTGTGGGTACAAATACCACAGAAGACCTCTCTAATTCCGAGCAAGGGCTACGTATAGCTAAATTTCTGTTCAATAACTTTGCATTTGCTGATGATGTCACGCTATTGGCCGCTATGGCTCCTGGTTTACAGACCCTTATTGATATATGTTTTGCCTATGCCGCTAGATGGCGTTTCTCCTTTGGCATAGCTAAGACTCGCTGTATTGTCTTTGGGGCTAGACTACTGGGGCAGGACCCTGGGTGGTTACTTGGTCCTGATCCTATTCCTATTGTAGAGCAAGTGGATATTCTCGGTGTCAAGTTTACCGCTGGTCTTACGGGTGACACTCATGTAGATGGAAGGGTCTCCTCAGCTCGCCGAAGAGTTTTTAGTTTACTCCAGGATGGGATGTGCTATCCTGGTTTGCCTACGGATATAAAGATGTATTTGTGGAAGACCACTGTCCGATCCATTCTAACGTATGGTTGCCACTGTTTGTATTTGCGTGTGTCGGAGAAGCATCATCTCGAGAGATTCCAGAGCAACCAGGTTAAACGCCTCTTAGGTCTCCCTAAGAGAAGCCATCATACCAAGCTTCTGGAGTCTCTTGGGATTGACAGCATTATGGGCAGCATTAATGAGCTGAAATGCTCTCTTTTTAAACGCATTTTCCGTCAACACTCTCCCGCTAGGGCCCTTAACTGTGTCTTCCTGGCCAAGTGGGTCTCTGGGGGTGGGTGCCCTAGTGGCACCCTCCTACAGTCACTGGTTGATCTTGGNGGCCACTTCATGTACCATTTTAGAAATTCAGAATCACCCGATACCAAGATAGTTCATTGGTTTGCCACCAGAGAAGTATGGCACCCCAGACTACTCGTAGAATCCAGGTAGTGCTATATCCAGGAGGCGATCACAATGGAGTTGCTATGCTGTTGCTAGGGGTTACATAATCAGATAATGAGTGGTACCATGAAGTAGCTTACACTTCCCATTATCATCCCACAAGGTTTGGTTGAATTCTATCCAATAATATTGAAATGATCCCAGAGATACCGCAGAACAATGGACTTGCTATGCCGTTGCTAGGGATTACATGATCGGATAACGACTGGTACCATGACGTATCTTAGCCTCCCTATTATCATCCCACAAGATCTGGTTGAATTCTAATCAGTAATATTGAAATGATCCCAGGGGTACCGCAGAACAATGAAGTTGCTATGCTGTTGCTAGGGATTATATAATTGAATAATGACTGGTACCATGACGTAACTTAGCCTCCCCATTATCATCCTACAAGGTTTGGTTGAATTCTAATCAGTAATATTGAAATGATCCCAGGGGTACCGCAGAACAATGAAGTTGCTATGCTGTTGCTAGGGATTACATAATTGAATAATGACTTGTACCATGACGTAACTTAGCCTCCCCATTATCATCCTACAAGGTTTGGTTGAATTCTAATCAGTAATATTGAAATGATCCCAGGGGTACCGCAGAACAACGGAGTTGCTATGCTGTTGCTAGGGATTACATAATTGGATAATGACTGGTACCCTGACGTAACGTAGCCTCCCCATTATCATCCTACAAGGTTTCGTCGAATTCTGTGCAGAAATAGTGAAATGATCCCAGGAACACCGCAGAACAATGGAGTTGCTATGCTGTTGCTAGGGATTACATAACAGAGTGATGGGTGGTACCAGAAGGTCCCCTAGCCCCATCACTATTATCATACCAAGTTTGGTTGAAATCCGTGCAGTAAGAGTGAAATGATCCCAGCCATACCGCAGAACATCTTATTTCCTCGGCCCCTTTCGAACTTTGACCCCTGTGACCTTGAAAAGTAGGTCAAACCAAAAACCCGTTTCATATGTCCATTTACCAAAAATTGGAGACTATCCAGTCATTAGTTCCGGAGTTATTGCACTTTTTGTGTTTCTGTTTTCCGCCACATGGTGGCCAAGCCAATAATCGAATCGGATCGAAACATGGTGTCGTATGTCATCTGAGTTAGCATAAGGCTAAGAATCCATTCCCGCGATTTTCGTGCCGCGCGATGCCGCATCCTTTGTCAATGACCAATGTCCCGGAAACAAACAATGGTTGTCGCGTCGCACCGCTAGAAATTCGCGTGAATGGATTCTTAGGCTAGGGATACACTGAACGCGATTTACCCATCGCGCGCGATTTTCGCACGAATCTCTTTTGTTTCGGAGGCATTGCGGCATGAAATAACAAAGAAACAACGCGCGCGACGGGTAAATCGCGTTCAGTGTATCCCTAGCCTTAGCCTGAGAATCCATTCACGCGATTTTCGTGCCGCGCGATGTCGCATCCTTTGTCCACTGCCTTCCAAGACTCGGCGGTGCGCCGATTCATGGAGGCCCAATGGGCCTCTTGCGGCGGGTCATAAATGCGGCGCCGAATCTAAAATTTTCACCGCCAAGTCAAAAAAAGAAAAAAGTTATTTCTCTTCAACTCCCTCTGACATTGTTATCCAAGCAATAATCAAGTACTCAACTGGTTGACAGGCACGGCTTCCTGACTGACGCGGCATTCAATCTGAGAAGAGATCGTCACGTTTCCTTCTCCATTTCTCTCAAAGCATTTCTACATTCCTTTGTAATCTATTTGGCTGTAATCCAGAAAGAGTATACTTCCCGCTCATGCTACTGCTGATTGGTACTTTCTTTCCATTAAACAGATATTTACTTAGATTAGATGTTGAGGTTACTAAACGCGGTAGCAAGGTGCAGTTGTCAACGATCTTTCATTCACTCAAGGCTAATCTTTCTCACACGAAAAAAAAACAGCCAATCTAAAACTTATTTGGTTGTGATCCTGACAAAATATCCTTCCCAAAGATGTAACATCATACACTGTTTACTGCTCCAGGTCCTGTATATTTACTTAATGTCGAAGAAAGACTGCCATCCGACTTACATGAGCACGCCTGACGATGTTTTGGCGGGAAACCCCATGCGAGGAACTGAGAAGGCACTTTAATCAGCATACTTTGCATATTCAAATGCATGACCCAGACTGCGTGACCTATTTAGTGTACCATCCAATGGGTGAGGGGATGCAACAGGGATTCCCATGACATCATTGTTTCAACTATATTTGGCACACCATGTGCATGGGGTGTTGACACTTGCACGAAGCATGCATGAGTGCGTCATATCATCGAACTGTGTACTGTAGTTGGTCTGGATTTTCTCAGACGGGCCGGGAATGTGTCTAACAAGGACGTTTTGAACCATCACAACATACTAAGAGTGAATTGTGTACCATGCTGATGTGCTTCAGGCTCTTTTAATGCCGCTTTTAGTTGTCATCTTCACATTGTTTTTTGTCCCATAGCTCTCCGACAGCGGTGAAATGTACCCGAATTGCGAGATTTCCTATTCAAATGTAATCATTCCAGCGCCTTCTAATATGGTGAAATATCCACTCAGATGCGATGAAATCATGTCTTAGGGGGTCTAGAATCCAACATTTTCTGGGGAGGGCCACCCAGACCCACCCTTTATCTCTTTCTCGCGCATTCGGCGCTCGAACCCGCCGAGTAATCACCAATGGCAGTGGAGAACACTGCGGGGCCAGCAGTAGAAACAAAAAATGCTTGCGAGCGTCTGCCGCTCGAAAATCGCGTGAATGGACAGCCAGCCTTAAGGCATGTTTCCACTAGACTGGTTTCCGCAGCGGTTGTGTGGCGGGGCGGTTTTCACAGGCATTGGGACAATAAACGCACCATGTTTTGTTAAACCATCGAAGGATTATCCCAAACTCTGTGAAATCGCAAAAAGCAATGCGGGAAACCGGTCTAGTGGAAACAGGCCTTTAGGGGTATATACTCTGGATTCATCTGTAAGAAACCAACAAAGAAACCTCAGTAAAACCAACCCTGTTGATTATTATTCATAAAATGGGCATGGCCAGCTAGTCATTCATAGACAAACACACTGGGGTCAGCAAGCACTGATCATTCCTTAGATTGACATCACCTTGATGTCTGGAAATGGACATGTGCTCTACTGTAAAATGCATTGGTCAGTTGAAACTTTTTGTGGTTTCTTTGTTATGCCCTTTTAGACAGGTCACTAAGCAGGCCTATTTAACTTCTGTCAGCTCATTTTGTGCAGGATAGCACAGGCACAGGCAATGAAGCCAATGTAGAGCCAGCCACTGCTTTGGTCTATGGCAAGGCTATTGTTTTCCCCTACCGCGGACTTTCGCAAGGAGTGTCAGTGATGAGAATGGCAATTTCCATATTTGTTAAATGTAACTCAGCACAACAGTGTCATTGCTCGGTGATTTCTGTTCTTAAAATCAGAATAAAAGGCAGATCTCTTTTTATTTTGTCGGTTCCACCCCGTATACTCATTTTCTGTGGGCAAGCAGATCTGACATGGTCAGCGAAGCTTATCAAGTGAATACCACCAGTGTCCATTTCATAAAAAAAGACCATTTCTTGTCAATCTCATGACTTGGGACACTTGTTTAACTTGAGTGACTCCTCATAATAATTTGAAGCTTCCTAACCCTTTTGGATCTTAAACTACTTATACGACGGGGTGGAGTCTATGACAGGCTACTGTCCACCTGTGTGGGGTCTTTTACTTGCCCTGGCATAGGCCCCTTTTACACTACGTGTTTTCAACCGTGCTCGACCCGGGTCGAGCACGGCGCGGCAAAAAAGGTGATATCGGTAGTGTAAATGGGTTGGCACGGCACAACTGGGCTCGGCACGGTGCTACTTTCATCCGGGCCGAACCCCCCAACGGGAGATGGGTTCGACCCGGGTCGAGCACGGTTCCGCTGGAAAACTGCACAGTGTAAACACGCTACTGGGCTCGGCCCACTTGAATGACTCGCCTTTAGTGAATGCGCATGCTCATTTATCGGCCTTGAACTCAATACGTCATTGCCGCGAATGATCATGGGCGCAGCCATATTGAAAATGACGGAGATTTCGTAGTCTCCACAGAAAGGAGAGCCGGCGATTCAGATATTGGCGCGGTTTTCATGGTGCAGTGTAAACGGGGTAAAATGCTCTTGAGGCGGACCTGGCCCGGGTCGAGCACGGCACGGTTCATCCGGGCCAAAATTCTGCGTAGTGTAAAAACGGCTATAGACACTCAGGTACAAAAGTCCACGGCTTTGAGTCTCATCCGACAGACTATTCTATTGTGACAGGGTAAAACCCTGTCTGGCAGTTCCTGTTGTGACCAAATGGTGGCAGCACCTGCTGAATCACCTTTCTTGCAGCGTAATCACCTTTCTCTCTCTTTGTCTTTGTTAATTGCCATGTGCTCACACTAATTTGCAACCTCCCAAATTTTACTCGATTAAATGGTATGTATCCTGCTAAATTTGTAACCATAACAATATAGGCCTAAATACAGTTTAATACACATGGGTCAGGCTGACCAAATAAATACATGTGTTGCATTTCACTAGGGTGAAAAAGTAACTTTGAAGGGATCCAGCCCGAATCACATGGCCTGGGGTCCACAATGGCTGTGTACATTGGCCTGTACATATGTATATACAATGTATAGAAATCAATGGTGATTCTTTTGTGCAATGTAATTAGTGATGAATGTCAACAATTTGAGGCCAGTAATAAGGCCCGGGGGCATTCGGAACTTCGGAAGGCAACTGCTCGGCAATTTCCGTAGACACTCGCATTTCCCCTCGGACACAATTCCAAGGCGGCCATCTTGAATGCGCAGTGATTGCCTTGAGTTTCTGTGGCTTTGGATGCGGTCGCCTCATCACACCCTGCGCATGAACGAAATAGGTCACACAAAAACGTTGCGTTATTGATCAATAATTGGCAGATAGGGTGAGATATCGGTAAGTTTATATATAATATGCCTCAACCTATCCAGGAAATAAGCTTGGATATCTTAGCAGGCTAAAATTCGGCGAAAATAGTCCCACGGTCGGTCACGTGGGTTTGTTGATAACAACATGGCTGCCTTGGACTTGTGTCCGAGGTGAAATGCGCCGTACAGTGGGCAGATAAGCAGTTCGCCTCAGGTCGTTCCGAATGGCCCGGGGGTTCTATTCCTCTGTATTAAGTGCATTAATGAGTTGCCAAGAAGGTTTCAGTATTTTTATGGTGCATTTATTGTGTATTTGCCAGCCTGTTGTTTTGGTGGATATAGGTGGCACCACATGTGTGTGTGTACACTAGTACACATGTATATGTAAAGTAAAGGTGCATTGGCTTGGCAATGTTAGGCCACTGGTCATTGTGTATATATGGCGCTGCCATAAGTCATGTAAGCATGTGGCTTACCAGTTTCTATTTTTGTATTTTCCAGGGCGACAATGCCGCTGGTCACCGTTTTTTAATGTTCCTTTCCTTAGTTTAGTTTCTAAAATATATATTGCCATATACATTCCCCAGTAGTCGTGTTGGTCATTGGCAGGCTACACTATGTTCACAGCTTTTCACATACATGTCCTGGCCGGGGATTGAACCCACGCACTGTCCTGTTAGGATTGAAAGTCCAGCGTGTCAGACCGCTCGACCACCAGGCCAAGTCAAAGATAAAAAAATAGCATTTTAAATCGCGAATGTATCAAAAACTAAATGCCCTACGAACATAAGATCTAGACTGGTTCCCGTCTTTGCCGCTGCACTCCCGCTGGCGCTCACGTTCCGCTATACAAAGACAGGCACGGGGCAGCCATTTTGACAGGAATTCCTGTCCACGCCACTGCGCATCGCTACTGCGCAGCTTTTTCCGCAATGTTTGTAACTAAAATTAGATCAGATCCACGTGTTCCTACTGAGAGCTGTGCCATTTGACAGATCGTGGCTATGAGATGCACACCGATAACACTGAGCAGCATATATCTGTGCATAGGAGTCGGCCTACTATCAGGAGATGCCCAACGAACAGGGTTTTGCGAGAGGATAAGTCCCCTAGTCCACAAGGCCTGCTCAACACCTAGAAAATAGGGCTTATCACAATTTGTGCCTGGTGTGTGTGCAAATCAATACAACCATGAAAATTCTCCGAAATACGATGTAATCCACTTCTGAGGCTCTCAAACTGCTTCGGCTCCCACCAAATTGTTCACTTACCACGAAATACCACACCGCCATCTTGGATAACGGAAAGGGTTTTCCCCGAACAAATATAGCTCGTGACGTCATAACACTGGTACCCCGTGCCTGTCTTTGAATAGCGGAACGCGAGTGTAGCCAAAGACGGGAACCAGTCTACATAAGATCTACATATTTGAAATCCTTGTCTGATTTTACATGATGTACTTGTATGTAAATCTCACTGAAATCCATAAGGGTCCAAAATTTTCATGAAAGCGATCGCAGCGCCCCCTTTTATCTTAATTCGTGCTGAGGCATGATGGGACATCACCAACAACAATCAAATTCGACCTGATTAAAATTTGTAAAGACGGGGAGTATACAAGGCCTTTATAACCTTTAACTGCCAGTCTGAGAGGATAAAAGGGATCTTTGTGTTTCCAGAGGTCTTAGGTCTTTCCTTTCTAGTCACCCTTGATCACGTGAATGTTGAAAGAAATTTTTCAACCTGTCACGTGAATGTTGAAATTTGTTTAAAGATGTTGAAAGAAATTTTGTATTTCACAGGGTTGAATAAATTCCACTTCGGCGTGCCATAGAAACGCATAGACTGGTCCCCGGTCTATAAATATAAAATATATAGACTGGTACTGGCTGCGAGTTTCATGGCGTTGATTGGTCGAATTCGAAAATCAACGACTTGCCACAATCGGTTGGAAAATCAGCCATGTGTCATTCGCTATGGCGCTTTTTAAGGCTTTTGCATGTATTGGTTTCAAGGACCCGTACTCAGACTTTCGTCTGGCATTGATTATCGCTAAAACACGCTTTGTAGCAAGCGAAAAGCGATATTTATTCTCTGCAATGTTGATATTTACCAGCCGCCGCCATGATTCCTCGTTGCAACTGGTATCCGGTCCTTCATCATGTGGTTGTACGTGTTCTAAGTACAGTCACGACTAGATACTAGTCACTTCCGGCGGCAGCCAGATTTCTGCCGTCCTCAGTACCCAGGACCGATCCTCCGCTACATCCAGCCCGCCAGCGCCACCAGCGGAGGATCGGGTACCAATCTAAGAAACGCATTGGAAACGTTGCATATATCAAAAACAATTGCTTATACCTCAGCGCCACCTAGAGTCTTTTTTATGACCACACTTAGTTTTCGCCACTTGGTGTCCTTTTCAAATGTACAAAAATATTNCTGCTGGACGCTAATACAGAGTCAGATAATGAGTAACCGAAGAACCAGATTTTGGTTCTACGTCATCAGCATGATCAGATCACGGATTGGTGGTTCCCGTATCACGTGACCTCAAACTGTAAAGATGGCAATGCTGTGCATTCGCTGATTCGGCTTTTCGAGAGGAATATTTTTCGTGATTTTGATAACAAATTGCGGTTTCCTTAATGTTTGTCTGGCTAAGAGTGAACAGAGAGCGTGATTGCGAGTGTAGCTGGTTGAAACAGCAAGTAAAATGCCTGAGAGCAGCGTTGTCAAGTGATACGATTGCCGTGCATGCTAAATGTATTCAAAACACGACCTAGAGATGGACGGACCAATCAAAGTAGACCCCCCGCGATTGCCTTCATCTGACTCTTGTTGCGGCCGTCAGTTCTGCAAATGATCAACAGGAGGCAGTGTTCGGATTAACCTTTCAATTTCAATTTATTTCATCTCTGTACAAAACCTTATAATAAGGTGTAAGAGGATACATCAGAGTGGGATTGTGTGGTACAAGACAATGCAAAATTTACAAGAGGAGGATACATGAATACATATAAATATTACACTGCGTGGTGGAACCAGAGTTATTAGGTATAACTTGAAAAGGATGACATAATTGTGTGAACCACGTGTGCAAGAGCACAAAGTTTTCTCTTCTGTTTACAGTTCATTAGATTACGAAAATAATACTGATGAGAATAGTCAGGTGGTGTTATAAAGGTACATCGAATGTTTTCAAAGTGTGGACATGTAATAAGGTAATGGCATTCATCGAGGAAATCATCATGTAAACAAAGTGGACAAGTGTCTTTTCCAAAATCATTTTCTAAATTTCTTTTTTGGGTTGCTGGTAATCTATTGCTACTAGTTCTGAATTTACATAACGAGGTTCGCAATTTGTATGGTAATTTTAGATACGCTTCAGCAGTGAATTCGGTCTTAAATGATCTATAGACTACATACCTTTCGTCAGTGCTCAACTCATTATTCCAACATTGAATAAATTGACGTTTTAAAATTTGTGACACATGGGGTTTCATCTCACTTTTCGTCAGTAAACCTGGGTGGGACAAGACTGCAGGTATACCACAGTTACTCAGAATACGTTTAATTTCACAAAACCAGGAACTCCTAGAATATCTTTTTTCCACATGTTCAGCAAGTATACTACAAAAACGAAAACACCATTTTCTCTCTTTTCCATTCATAATACCAGACCAATAGGAAACCATCCTACTTTTGATTTCAATATCAATTGGGAACTTTCCAAGTTCACCGTACACCATCATACTAGGAGTCCTCACCGGTAGATTCATTATCAGTTTACAAAATTTAAGGTGCACCCTTTCTATTAATTTACAGTCTTCGAAACCCCAGAATTCCATTCATAATACCAGACCAATAGGAAACCATCCTACTTTTGATTTCAATATCAATTGGGAACCTTCCAAGTTCACCGTACACCATCATACTAGGAGTCCTCACCGGTAGATTCATTATCAATTTACAAAATTTTAGGTGCACCCTTTCTATTAATTTGCAGTCTTCGAAACCCCAGACTTCACATCCGTATAAAGCGACTGGCACAACAATCTTGTCGAACAAATCTAGACTTAAGTCGACAGGAAGATGTAATTTCCTGCAGGTTCTTAGGACACTGTACATTGCTTTCTGTGCTTTTTCACTACGTGTTTTAACAGCTTGTCTAAATGACCCCGTATAGAAAAACTCGACTCCAAGGTATGTAAAAACATCCACTATTTCCAAGTCTATTCCATTGAAATTAAAACGTATCCCGTTTCTTCTGGGCCTTCCACGTAAAAAAATCACAATTTTAGTTTTATCTGTGTTTAATTTTAACTTCCACTGTTGACAGTAATCAGAAAGAGCATCTATCCCAGCTTGCAGCCCTTCAGGGGTGTCAGCAAGTACGGTCATGTCATCAGCATAGAGTAATACGGCTAATTTCAGGTAGATTCCCATCTCAGCAACATAATCACAATAGGCAATATTATGCAAGTTTTCAAGTCCGTTGAATGCCGACTGGGACAGATAGTCTTCCAGATCATTTAAGTAAATTGCAAACAGCACCGGGGAGAGATTTTCTCCCTGTCTGACCCCAAGCGAACAACAAAACTCATCAGACATGTCACCTTTCACCTGAATACATGATTTGGCAGCATTATACATATTCTGAATTACCCTCAACACTTTACCGTTGACACCAATAGCAATCAATTTTTTCCAGAGACCAATTCTCCAAATGGTGTCAAAAGCTTGTTTCAGGTCGACAAAAGCGCAGTATAACTTTTTCCCTTTACTTGCATAAATATCAATCAGTGCCTTTAATACAAAAACATGGTCAACCGTCGAATAACCACTCCGGAATCCGGCCTGTTCCTCTCCTAAAAGGCCGGAATCTTCAAGAAATTTGACAACCCTATTGTTCAGAATAGAAGTGAAGAGTTTGCCGAGACAACTTAGCAGCGTTATTCCTCTATAGTTTCCAGGATTTTTGGTATCTCCCTTCTTAAAGATGGGTTTTATAATTCCAACAGTCCAGGATGTAGGTAAAATTCCTGTTTCAAGGACAATATTAAAAAGACCACAATAAAAATCAGTCAGAAGTGGAGCCGACGTCTTAATATATTCATTTCTAATTCTATCACAACCACTTGCTTTATTATTCTTTAAAGAGTTTATCGCCTTAGTTATCTCGTCTTTCTCAATTGGTTTGTCTAGGAGGTCATTCCTCCTGACAACCTCTTCCTCATCTAATATGTTCTGTTCATGGTCGGCCGGCTTCTCATTCAAAAGTTTAAAATGTTCATAAAAATCTGACAGGGAGACTTCAACTGGGCTTTCCTTCTTTTTAGGGTTCACTATTTTCCAAAACTCTTTAGGATTGCCCTTTTTTAAGTGTCTCAAAGATTTAATACGATCTTGGTCATGTTGCCTTCTAAACTTATTTAATACTTTCTTATATTGTTTCCCTTCTTGCTTCAAGCTATTTAAATTTTCGACGGTTCTACCTCTTCTATACTTTTCTTTCGCACATCGGTATGCCTTTCTACCTCTCCTGCATTCATTATTGAACCAAGGCTTCTTATTGGCCATTGTAGCGGGTAATTTATTCTTTCTCGATTCAGGTGCGCCAAAAGTTAATTTGGCG
>NMRB01005241.1:0-23736 GCA_002633025.1 Notospermus geniculatus
ACTCACGGCCTGGAGCATTTCGATTTTACGTTTGTCATTTGTTCTTCTGGTACGTTCACACAGGTGAGCACATGGTCCATGGACCATTTCATACATATTTGTTGCCCAAAAGGGGGCATGCAGCCCCCTTGGATTGGTGCCTACATATGAACAAAGTTAACTTGTACATGTAACTTGATCCCCAGTCCACATCCTGCAGACCAGACGTCAAACCCTTACCCATGTGGTGGTGTTTAATAACGTCAGTTTTTAGGCTCAGAGAAGCAAAACTTCCATCAAATGTTTACAGTTTTCTCTTTGTTTCAGTTTAAAACCTCCCGACGGTGGTGACAGCAGTAGTTCCCAAGCGTTATCACAGCAGGCATTCCTACGGTCAGATACCCCCAACACGACCACGTGTACGACGGCAAGTCTACCAGGGACTTCACATAAAGATTACTTCAGTAAGAAAACACCTCCCCTTTAAGGATAATGTATCATGGCTTCTTTGTTTACATTCAATGTTTGTAAACATGGGATGTTTACATTATGTTATTTTGGACCTTTGGGACATGCCAACCCACCAAATTGAATACTTTCAGTATCAAAAGAATTTCTAGAGGGGCATGCCGCCAACAAATTATTCATAAGACAAAGAAAGACTGGACATAAACAAACAAAATGTGAACAAACAATGATTTTCGTGGCCTGCGAAAATACCCGTGATACATTGTCTTTAAAGTCCAACAACTCTAACTAGGACCCAATGGAATGTGGAAATTAGGAAATTGATAGTTGGATTTTCTACAGACCTTTAATCACACGCGGCTCTTGAATAACCGGTGCACAGCACGAACAATCGGGGAACAACCACAAATGGTCGACAGGCATGATTAAAAACCGCAAAGCTCTGCCACATTACATGACTTCCGCATTCCATTGGGTTGTAGTTAGATGTTGCCAGACTTTAGCAAGTGTTTAACAGGGAATCAGTTTGTTATCACTGCTGTATATGACAATGCTGTCATGTCACTTTCAGTCTGGAGACCTGAGCAGTAGCTCCATGATATCAGGAGCCACATTGGTGTAGTGGTTTGGGTCTCCGGTTAGCGGTCAGAGGGCCCTGGGTTCGAATTCCACTGGGCGTGAGACTTTGGGCAAGTCTCTTTGCCTTACTGGCCTCACTCCACCCAGGAAATGCTTGATTGTAGCGCTGAATGAGCAGCTCATCTGAGTTCTACTGAAAGGTTTCAGGATAGACATGATGCTTGGAATGTAACGTTAGACATCCCACATTTTGCTCACTCCTAACTGTAAGTCGTCACTTTCAGATTACAACTCTAGTCACACCCTGCCGGGATCATTTTCAAATCACAGCCGCAGCAAACAACAAAGCGTGGCCACGATAAACGAGATCAAAATCGACCCGATACAGTCGCTGTCGGAAATCGCCATCCAGAGGGACCAGATCACACTGAGGGAGGTTCTGTTAGAAGGTGAGTGGAGCGTTTCTGGCCTTGGGCAAGTCACTTATTGCGAATGTAAAAATGTCAGTCCTCAAAAGTTTACCTGAAGTAACCCACAAACCAATACACTGATTTCACATCTCGCACGATCACGGCGCCCCTGGTAGAATTTGGCTCGGCCACTTCCGTTTTCAACCTCACTACCAGGAGTAAGGCAAATATTTCCTAGATCGAGGTTGAAAAACATGTGTTGGTTCCCGATACCACCGCCAGGGATCCATCCCCTGGTGGCGGCATTTGGAACCAATGCACACAAATCAACCTCGATCCAGGAAATTTTTGCCCGTATTCCTGGTAGTGAGGTTGGAAACGAAAGTGGCCAAGCCAAATTCTACAGGGGCACCGTGATTGTGCGAGGTGTGAAATTGGTGTATAGGTGGCACTGTGAGCATTAGGCCCGTGAGACATGAAAACATGGCCAAACAAAACAGTGACGTCATGTCACGATGTCCTTTACTCTGTGCAAAAGGGCAGAAACCAGGGCTTACGCTCGCTGCACTGCCGTTTGGAAGAGTTTCGCCTGTTTCTCATTATTTGATATTTTCTGACAGGTACATTTGGACGAATCTACCACGGTGTTCTTCACGTCGCGAATGAAGAGGACGAAATAGAAGTGGATACGACGATGGATCAGGATATCATTATAAAAACTGTGACAGGTAAGTGAAGACTTTACGGAGACAAATTTGGGTGGTAACATGTGGAGTTGGCGTCATAACAGTGATCTCTGGGAACGGCTATGTTTAGTAATGAAATCTGCCCATAGGAGGCTCTCAGCCAGACTGTAAATCAACTCTTATTAACCTAATATCACCTGTAGCACCGAAGTGTCTCTCCCTGTAACGCCCCAAAACGCCATGATAATGCCTCTGCTTTGACCTTGATTCAGGAGGTCAAGGTCATTGTGTACACACAGGCTGCGCGAGACTGCTTGCGTGAGACTGCTTTTGCACAGACCTGTGTAGCCGTGGAACGCATCACATCAGCCAGATTTGGCCGACGTGTACATCCGTGACCTCATCACAGTGTAGGAATAAAATAAGTCCAAGTTACTGGCTTAACATTCTTTGTTTAATGCAAAAATATTTACAGATTTTTTGAGAATAATTGAATATCAAGTAACAAACCTCATAATAAGCGAGGTTTATAGTTATTTTGATCCTAGAAACTACAGGGATCGAGGGGTCACATGATCAGCCAAGAAAGTAGTTCGCTGTGAATCACCCGACGCCATCTTGATTACCCACAATTCTGTGAGCACGGCGTAACAGATTGGTGCGAGGTGGGAGCACCTTCTGTTGTAACAATGGGTCAAGGTCAATGAAACTTTGACCTTGATTCAGGAGGTCAAGGTCAATGAAAGGTCACCAAATGAACAGAACTTGTTATAGCCAGTTGTGAACTTCATCTGTGCATTTTTGGGCTCTGAAAAATCATAGTGCCAGTTTTGGTGAAGACCCTTCAGGGAACAAACATATGGAAAAATATTACATGATTACAGGTGCTAAAGGTCACCCCTTCATCTTTCAGACCAAGCCCGCCAAGACCAAACCCACATGATGCTGAGAGAGAGCTGTATGCTTAAAGATCTAAGTCATAAAAATATCAACCCAATCATTGGTGCTTGTTTGGAGAACGAATCGCAACCTTTATTACTCTACCCGTACTCCGTGGAGGGAAATCTCAAAAAGTTCTTATTGCGGTGTAAGGCATCGGATGTCACAGCACACGTGAGTAGAAAATCTCTCGATAGCGAACTTAACCGTACCTTTAGAGGTTATGCACGTGACGTCATCAGCGAGGTGATGTCATGTTGGATGGAACGTTGTGACATGCTGACGCAGTGCATCTGACCACGTGCTCCGTCCATTTTCCATCCAACACGTGGCGTCATACCCATTGATGACGTCATTTGATCACGTCAGTGCATAGCCTCTATAGAGGAAGTGCAGCGACGATTGTGACGTCACTGCCGCGACGAGATGCCGCCATGTTGGATGTCACATCCAACGCATTCGTAGCTTCAAATGACGTCCAACATGGCTGACGTGCGAACTATGACGTCAATGATGACGTCACGTGAAGTTCCTCTATAGAGGATCTTCATGTGATGTCACATTTCCATGACGACACGATGCCGCCATATTGGCCGTCGAAATGTCAAGTGACGTCACAGTATGAACACAGCGTCTACGCACAGATCCTGACGTCAAAATGTCATGACGTGATAGTTGTGACGTCATCGCCAGCCATTTGATGCCCAACATGGCCGATTCTTTGCAGTCACATGACCGTTGTGACGTCAGTGAAGATTCTCTATTATAGTGTGATCGTTCCGCGTGGCAGGCTAGCTCTGGTCATCTCCGCTGTGAAGGTGTTACTTATCGGTATTCACCTGGATTTTCGTCGTTTTACATGTATGTCGTATTTCCCATCATCCCTCACTCTAAAGTCCCGTGTCCATCTTGTTACAGGCCCTTTCAACCCAACAGTTAGTTTTCATGGCCATTCAAGTCATACGGGGTTTACAGTATTTACATCGAAGAAAAATAATCCACCGAGATGTGGCAACTAGGAACATGCTGTAAGTACCATGGACGGGAGAATTGGTTGAAGTTTCTGATTGGTGCTCAATCAACCATGAACAAGTCCGCTGAGCATTGAATTGGACCATAGTGACACCTATTGGTCAACTGGTAACAGCTCGTATTGTGTATAGAGCTTGTGCAGCGGCTCATTATGACGTCACTTTGACCTGCAGTCCACCATGCTGGCGGTCAACGACAAAGTGCGCCACGTGCAGATCGCGTCATGGTTGAAGACGCAACACTCCACTTGCGTTAACGACAATCTACACCACGTGGGTTGCCGATGTCATTTGACGTCAGTTTGACAGGCAAGATGGCGGATTTTTTCGTGATGACGTCATCTGCACAAGCTCTATAACGTGGGAAAATGTATCTTTTCAGCATTGAGAGTGACCTATCCATACGACTGACAGACACAGCTTTATCCCGGGATCTCTTCCCTAACGACTACCATTGTTTAGGCGATAATGAAAATCGCCCGATCAAGTGGTTGTCGTTGGAATCATTGATCGAGAGAAAGTTTAGCACAGCCAGCGACGTGGTGAGATTTTATGACGATTTTATTTACAAATATTTTAATTTTCTTTTGCAACCCTCATTTATTAAATTTTTCCCCAAGGGCCAAAACTACAGCATTATTGGCCCTGGTAAGTACGGAGGAGGCCATCTCAAGCTACTCATGTTCCTCACTTGGATGGGGTCTTTTAGGCCCTACTTGCCCTTGCAAAGGCACAAGGTACAAGACACCATGGCTTACTGTCCCATGCAACAGACTGAAGAGCCAGGGATGATTAATCCCATATGGCCTGGGATTCGAACCCGGGGCCTGCCACTTGCTTAGCGGTTGTGATAACACTTGGCTATCTGGGCCCAAATCCATAAAACCTTGCTAGCTTATTTGGTTGCTAGTTGTGTACATCGGCCTGTACAAACTAGGCACTTTAGCAGGCAACTAAGCCTAGCAAGGTTTTATGGATTTGGGCCCAGGACTCTTCAGAAGTGGCGGTTTGTTCGGCGAGTGGAACTGTTTCTCTATTTTTCAGTGGGCATTTGGTGTCATGTTATGGGAATTAATGACCCTCGGCCAGCAGCCTTACGCCGACATTGATCCATTTGAAATGGCTGCGTACCTCAGGGAAGGTTACAGAATAGCTCAACCACTCAACTGCCCCGACGAATTGTAAGTATGCTTACCTCAGATAAAACAATAAAGCCGCGTTTACACTGCCAAAAATTAAGTGAACTCGGACCGGATCAAGTATGGTTCGGCAAAAAAAGTGGCAGTGTAAAGCTGCCAAGCGTACCTGGTCCGGATCACAAGTGAACTGTACTGAGACCCGCAGGAGGTGGTCTCGGCCCGGATCGAGTACGGTACCCCGACCAAATGTGCAGTGTAAACCTGACGCACGGCAAACTGCAAACTGAACCGAGTCCACTTTAATACCCGGAACGGTATTGAGCATGCGCGCAGTTCATCCTTGCGTCACCCGCGCGGGAAAAGTAGGCGTGCATTCCGCACGAGTTTCTTACCTCCACTGAATGGAGAGCGTACTTCAGGTACATTGCGCGGTGACTCATCGCTGCAGTCGATTTTTAAATTTAATTGATTTTTCAGCCCTGTAGGGGGCGCTTTGTAAAAACCACACAAGTTCCCTTCCGCTCTGTAACTTCTGAATGACTGAAGATTTTGGTTTCATATTTGGTGGGAGGGTGTGTCATGGGCTAACGGTGTGTTGCGTGAAAGAATCGACCAAATCCAATTCTCCACTCCACCACCAGGGGGCCAAAGGCTAAAACACAAAAACTGCATTTACACCTTAAGAGTGAATTTTTCTAAGATAGGCCCACCAGTGGAAAGTCACCCCTTCAGAATTAAGTCTGCACTTCAAGGTGTGATGGCTAGTGGTCAAATAAGAATATTTCACAGAGTTTGTTCAGATTAACCCCTCACCTGCCGAGCAGGCCACGCCCAAACCTTGGGACACCCTTAACAGCATGCAACTTTATACCCTTTTGTCTCAAAACTGCATCAAGGTCCCATGTTTCTGTTGACATCACATGAAAGAGCATATGGGTGCTCTACAATTTTAGCGGGTTATTTTTGTGGGACCCCGATGCAGTTCTGCAGTGGCGCCCCCTACATTTGCTTCGCACTGCCAATTTTTCCAACATATAATGACCTCTAACTCAGAACTGCATCAAGGTCCCATGAAACTTTTTGTTCTGAATGAGTCTTTGATGGGTACACATAACATAATGGTAAGAAAAATAATGGGACCTCAGTGCAGATTTGAGATAAGGGGTCAAATAATTCGGCAGATGGGCGTGGTCACTGAACTTCAGGGCCACGCCTACCAAATCTGCATNTGCGGCATTAGAGGAAACATGGTGTGGAAAAGGGTTAATTACAGCTTAGATTTTGGAGTACCCATACTATTCTTGTTAGTTAACTTGTGTCAACATGTTGATTCAACTTTCCACAGTCTCGGATAATCCATACACCGATGCAGATTTGGTAGGCGTGGCCCTGAAGTTCAGTGACCACGCCCATCTGCCGAATTATTTGACCCCTTATCTCAAATCTGCACTGAGGTCCCATTATTTTTCTTACCATTATGTTATGTGTACCCATCAAAGACTCATTCAGAACAAAAAGTTTCATGGGACCTTGATGCAGTTCTGAGTTAGAGGTCATTATATGTTGGAAAAATTGGCAGTGCGAAGCAAATGTAGGGGGCGCCACTGCAGAACTGCATCGGGGTCCCACAAAAATAACCCGCTAAAATTGTAGAGCACCCATATGCTCTTTCATGTGATGTCAACAGAAACATGGGACCTTGATGCAGTTTTGAGACAAAAGGGTATAAAGTTGCATGCTGTTAAGGGTGTCCCAAGGTTTGGGCGTGGCCTGCTTGGCAGGTGAGGGGTTAATCTGAACAAACTCTGTGAAATATTCTTATTTGACCACTAAATATGACATTCACGAAAGATGGTTGATTTTGGAGAACATGACTTTCCACTTTTTGCTGAATCTGGGCCTATCTTAGAAAAATTCACTCTTAAATATTGAACGGAATTTCACCAAATTTTGGTGGTTGGCTCATCTAGCAAGGGTACATAATATGCCGCATGCTTTTGGAATTTAATCGATGTTTCAGCCCTATAGGGGGCACTATGTAAAAACCACAAAAGTTCCCTTCTGCTCATGATAGTACCTTCGACATTGACGCTGTGACTTTGACTCGAATATCCCTTCTGGCTCACAACATTTCAAGGAACGCAACTTTCGTTCGGTGGGATTTGCACACGCTTTGCATTGCTCTTGTTATATATGACCTTTTCCGAGTATACTCGGTAATGGTCCTAAAAAAGAGAATTGTCGCACCGAGTATACTCGGTAACGGCGCTCTAAGGGTTAAGAATACCCAAAAGTTCAACCAGTCAACTGCTCTGATCTTTCACTCTTCTCGTTCTAAACAATTTCTAAACAATCCTTCATTCCTTGTAGGTTTGCTGTGATGGCGTGCTGCTGGGCTCTCCTACCCGACGATCGACCCAAATTCTCCCAACTTCTCGTGTGTCTCCAGGACTTCTATACAGCTCTCGGTCGATATATCTAACATTCATCATCGGACCAAGATTTCTCAGAAAAGACATTTTCCGAGTTTCTGGAGAAATCAGTGCATGGTTCTTCCAGACTATCTCTGATAACGGGAAGACTTTTAGGATGTATTCCTCTTTAGATCAAGATGAACGCGAGGTGGACGTTTTTTAAGGTTATATCGGATTAGAATCGTGGATCTTGGAAGAATCGCCAGACCTTCAGGATTTTGACGCCAACATCAGAACTTTGATACAACTTTTTTAAAGGGGATGTCTCATGTATTTCATGTTATGGTGCTATATTGACTTTGTTTCTCATGACATACACCAACACATTACTCTCCATTCCAGTTCCGAGTGGCACGAGGTTTATCAGCGATAGCTCCGCAACGGCTGGGCCGAATTTGACATACCATACATCAATCGATTTGTCTTTTTTGGCGCTACAGCCATCATCACTGTCATTTTCCCGCAAAACGTGACAGAAAAAAGTTCCTTCACAAATCAGTTTCTGTTGATGGCTGAAATGGCGGCCATTTTGAAATGATGCAATGCATCGTGCACGTGTAAACTGCACTGAACACCATGGCGAAATGAAATGGGTTTTGAGAAAGGGATCCGTTATGTCGGCCTTATGCAAAAAATGAAGATAGCAGAAAGATACCGGCAAGAAAGACAAGTCGATTGACGTTTGTTTCATCAAATTTGACCCAGCCGTTGCGGAGCTATCGTTGATAAACCTCGCACCACTGGGAAGTGGAATGAACTGTAGATGCTCCACGGCTCGGTTTGAACATTGCACTTATTTAAATGGAAAAGATACCAGTACCTGTACCTGTACCTGTACATGTACATGTACCATAGTTCTTAGTATCATAACGGAATCAAACATAAAGGTTTAACTGCGAACGATGAAGTAACTGAGGGATACACTTAATGTGTTGCCACCAGATGTCTCTCACTGTCTGAATTTTGGCTTTACGTAATAGGCAGGAGCTTCAACTTTTTTATGGTAGTGGGGTACATGAATCTGTCAACTTGATGCCTTGAATTCCATTTCTGAGGATAACAGAGCTATTTTCAGCACAATTAGTGTTCCATGAGCAAATGTACATGTACGTTAGCCTGTTCAAATGTACACAGATGACCCTGCGCCCTCATCGTTCGTGGGGTTCTCATTAATTCAGTCCTTTTGTATCATAAGATCAACTAGTCTGAATTCAACAAAATTTGCACTAAACATGCGTAAGGGTCTTGCCTATCATATGGAAGAGTCAGAATGCAAATCTGTTGAGGTTTAAAGGGATACTGTCCACATTATTTTATAAAATGCTAAATTTGTAAGTTGAACCTTTATGTTTGATTCCTTTATGTTAGTACGTATCGTGATTTCAGAAAGGGACGACTGACGATTTTAGACGACGTGTTGAATGTTTATTATTTGACACACGGTCGGGGAAGAGTGAAGCTCATTTTGAAGTTGACGTTCTCAACATTTTGGGGAATTTTGTCTCTTCAGAAAGCAATAATGTTTTCTCAAACTATGAACTACGTGTATGAAACTATGAACTACGTGTATGAAACTATGAACTACGTGTATGTTTTAACAAGAATATTCACAGAGAACTTTTCTAGTGTTCATTTGATATTTTTGTAAGTAATTGCCAAATTTCTACACAAGGTGAAGTTTTTAGGTCGACGTCATGTTAAGCTCACCTGTGAGCTATAGGCATGACGTGGTGTCTGGCGTCGTTGTCATTGTAGTCCGTTAGCAGGGCACGTTTCGTAACCGCTGGGGCTATTGATCTGAAACTTGGTACATACATACCCCTAGGTCAGATGACCTATGACACCAAGTTTCGGTCCGATTCAATTCTTCGCTTGGCCACCAGGTGGTCAAAACCAAAAACACAAAAAGTGCAATAACTCCTGAACTAATGACTGGATCATCTCCAAATTCTTATCATAGGTGTATCTAAAGCAGATCCATAGCATATATCGGGTGTCCCAAAAAAAGTGAACCGCTTTTTGACAAGTATTTTCTCAGCGATAGATAAACCGAATTCATTGGAATTTTTCACACAGTAACATCAGGTTACCATCAACACGTCTGCAAAATATCTAAGAGATCGGTCACACATTGTGCGAGTACTGTCAAATTCAAAACAGCATGTCAAAAAATCCAATATCAGAGCTAATGCAATGTGACCTTCATCATGTTCACGCAGGTGTTGACATGCTGTTTTGAATTTGACAGTGCTCGCATAATTTGCGACCGATCCCCTAGATATTTCGCAGACTTGTTGATGATACCCTAAGGTTACTCTGTGAAAAATTCCAATGAATTCGGTTCATCTGTCGCTGAGAAAATACTTGCCCCAAAAAGCGGTTCACTTTTTTTGGGACACCCGATATAATAGGAGGGGTAGCAAATTGTACATCAGGTATTGTGTGTGGCGTCCTGTTTTCAGTAAGTCTCTCAAGGTGGCATGTTTTGCAACTATGAGGCCAGGTCGTCATTCTTTTGGTACATTTACACCCAGGTGAGCACATGGTCCCTGGACATTTCATCGTAAGTAGTCGCCAAATTTCTACACAAGGTGAAGTTAGGTCAAGGTCATAGGTCATTTTCTTGAATCGCCCTGGACGGACAGGGCAGGTTCACTTTAATTGCTGTACAATCGATTGACCAGTTCGGGAAAGTTCCAAAATTGGGAACGTTTCCGACTTTGGCAACGTTTCTTTTTTTGGAAGCGATTTTCGATTCCAATATCGGTAACGTTTCTGAATTTGGAAACCCAGAGATTCTGGCACAACCAAGCCTTTTGATGATGATAATTGATGATTATCGATGATTGCAGCCAACTTACGCCAGCATTTCAGATTGTACGCCGTGAAATACAAGTTAACAGGTGCTGCCGTCTGTTAATGAAAAAATACACTTCCCGATTTTGATTCTCATGTCCCGATGTACCGCGCAAGTAGGCTAGACCTACACTGATTCTGATATCGGAATCAAAAACCGCTTCCAAAAAAAGAAACGTTGCCAATATTGGAATCGCTGGGCTTCCAAAGTCAGAAACGTTTCCAATATCGGAACTTTCCCGAACTGTGATTATTAAACCAGCGGACTTGATGTATATAATGTCTGGTAGAAATAATCTAGTAGGCCTACACATGGATCTCCACGTAATTTCACCCAAGTTTGCAACAGTAAGGATCTCATCTCCTGGTAATTCCTTATCTTTGTAAACTTGGCTGAAATCGACATTGGAGAATTGCATATATTTGAGAGATTATTATTTATAAGATATACACCATTTGTATATTTGATATATGACAAGATCACACAAAGTTAATCAACGATAACGATGTAATTTATAAAACACAACTGTACATTTTATACATGTTTTGAATGTTTAGTTAAAGTGGTCACACTTTTATGTAGGCCTAGGCCTATATCATGACGAATTGGGTCACAAATTTATGTAGGCCTAAATCTTGACCAGTTGAATGAACTTGTGAGGTGTACAGATTGGCTATTTGTGGGGGAGGAATTTTCATCTCATGGGGGGGATAAAACTTAGCGACGGTGGTGTTGTACGACTTAACCAAAGTTTCAGATTCGAACCCTTGTTGTTGTTACCACTTTTAATCCTTATGGCCCGTATGCACCAACGAAGATTATCTTGAACTCAGGTTGAGCCACAACTTTTCAATTGTCATGGCAAACCGCACAGAAAGTCCGATAGTGCTTTCGGCGCCTATCGGCGTTTTGTTAATGGGAAAATATGTTATAACTAACTGCTGATAGGCGCCGGTAGCACTATCGAACTTTCTGTGCGGTCAGCCCAGGTTTGCCAGGGCATGATGTGACAATGGAAAAGTTGGGCTCAACATGAGTTCAAGATAATCTTCGTTGGTGCATATGGCCCTGAAAATTCTTTACCCAATCCCATGACACTAAGAACACAGAGCACAGAAGCATGACGTACTTTAAAGTATATTAAAGTTTTTTTCCATGTCCTGTATATAGTTACTGTGAGATGGCACTCTCCGTGGGCGAAGTCTTCAAACAGTTCTCCCCGTTAATGTGTCGCCCTCCGTATCTGTTGTTAATCCTGTGATTTGTGGCTTAAGCTCAACTCAAATAAAGTTTGTTCCATAAACCTTTAGTGAATGGCACTCAGTCGAATTTGAAAATTGATCAAACCAAAACATGAATGTTATACCACTGGTGGTAAGTTGACCAGCTAAATTTGCACCATGCAAAGGGATTATACTACGTTTCCAATTCAATGCCACGGGGAGCCACGGTGGTGTAGTGGTTCGGGTCTCCGCCTAGCGGTCAGAGGGTCCCAGGTTCGAATCCTACTGTGGTGTGAGACTTTAGGCAAGTCTCTTTGCCTCACTGGCCTCTCTCCACCCAGGTGTATAAATGGGTACCGGTTGGAAATGCTCAGATTGTAGCACTGAATGAGCAGCTCATCTGAGTTCTACTGAAAGGTTTCAGGATAGACTGGGGTTAACGTGTAAAGTCGGATGACACCTCTACCGTTGTTGATATCAGACTATAAACCCAAACTTAAAGGGACATTATCATTAGCGAATTAATGTAGCCCGATCCTTTCAATAAACTTCATTATTACAAATTTTGCAGTTGAACCACCTTTCTTACGTTAGCTAACATTAATGTTGGCTAATTTGTACCTCAGGTTTAGCGCCGATGGAGGCAGCCATTGCGTAATGCGATATGACGTAGCTCCGGCTCACTTGTTTACGCCACGGTGACGCCACGACGTCACTCATCGGCCTTTAACCTCAGATTTGTGCAAAAAAATGGTAGAAATGGCATCCGATTTCAGCTTTTTTTACTGTGTCTCCAATTTGTTCTGCCTGCAGGTCCCTCACGTAGCCTTCGTCACTGAAATGGTTACTGCACAAGCGATATTTTGTCGCCATTTCTGCCTCGCTCCACCACGTCCACTGCTCTAACGACGTGACGTGACTACGGTCATGACGCGGCGGTGAGCCGGTGCTACGTCATAATGTCGCGAGATTTATTGCGAGGCCTGGAAAGAAGCGTCTGCTGCCAGGAGAATGGCTGCCCCCACTCCAGGAAAACAACCTTATTAAAAGTCAAATTTTTCAGTGGTGTGTTGGGGAATTGTTTTGTACTTTGTATTATCACTACAAATGAACCATGCGGAATGTACTTAGGTCACGTTTAAACGCTATGGTAATGTTCCTTTAAGCTTTAACTTTAATGCCCAACAGATCCATTCGTGGTTCACTGAGAACCCACTTATCTTGATTGTTACAGTCTTGTCAGTTACCCAAGGTCAGTTGAGTGGGATTCGCCAGAGGTATACGGAACAAACTTTACATCAGTTTCCCTCATCAGAAACTGAAAATAAACCTCGATCAACAGGGTACATGACGTATGAGTCCAACTCAAGAACCAAAGTTGATTGTTACTGGTAAACTCCGCTCCCTACGTTACCATGGTTACAAAGACATCAATATATTTAAAGTTTGCAGAAGATTTATTGTTGTCAGGTTTTTGGATGAGTTGACATTGTTTTATTTCTTGTGAAGTCGTTTGCCAAAGATTTCCAGTTGAGCCAAACCATGATCAAACCTTGTCTAGTAGTCTGTGGTTAATTTGTTGTCAAGTCTTATAAACCTCGTTCCCACTGTCTTGTTTTTAAAGGCAAATATCCTCACATGCCATTATGAGTTCTTCACTGACATCACAACGATCACGTGACTGCAAAGAATTGGCCATGTTGGGCGCGAAATGGCTGGCGACGATGTCACAATCTGTGTGTTGATGCTGTGTTCACGGCGTCGCTTGACATTTTGACGGCCAATAATATGGCAGCATCGTGTCGTCATGGAAATGTGACGTCATGTGAAAAACTTCTATAGAGGCCTTGCAAATGACGTCACAAGCCGCCATGCTGGGGGGCACATGCTGCAGAGGCGCAGCGAAATGAGCCGTGCATGTCCCAATGACGTTACGTCAAACAATGGCGTGGCACACTTCACGCAGGTCACGTCACACCTCTGCACCCTGTCAAGGCCTGTGCCCTCCAGCATGGCCGCCAGGATGACGTCATTGCAAGGCCTCTATAGTGAAAAGTTGACACTTTTAATCCAGAAATCATGTCCTTTCTCTTGGTATGCGTCTTACAAGACAAGACGGTGTGATGCTAGGCCTTATTCACGAAGCCCTCGTAACTCTATGGAATGTGACAACTATTGTCCATTTGCAGGCTGCCTATTGTCCACTGGGGAGTGGGCTTTGTGAATAAGGTCCGAGGTCCATAAGATGTTTTGAGGGGTTACAGGGTCCTAATGTTCTGATCACATCGTTGGTGCTGTTCATTGGTTAAAATGACGTGGTTGGTACATTTATGTTGTGTATTGTAATTTTGGTGTTTTTGCTCGCACAAGTTCTATAGTGCGTTTTAGGATGTCCAGTCATATTTGCACTCATTTTACCTTGCAATGGAACCAAACCACAAACAGGCCAGTTACATGTGCATCATTAACAGTTGACGGAGTATAGATCTGAGCAAGGTCCTAGTAGAAGTTGTCAACTGTTAATCATGCATGTGTAACTGGCCCATTTGTGCTTGTGGTTAGGTTCCATTGCAAGGTAAAATTAGTGCAAATATGACTGGACATTCTGGAATGCACTTTACCAGAGTTGGAAGTCTGTCAAGTGTAGGCCTATTTTCAACCATTCTCGACCAGTTTTGAGTACATTAATCTTGTGCGAACAACACATGCTCTCCCTTGGATCTTGGAGGAATTATACTATAATTCCTCCAAGCTTGGATCAAGGTGTGAGTTTTGGGACATACCTGCGACCATTCTCTTAAAGATAATGTACATGTATGTATCACGACTTCGTTGTTTACATTCAGTGTTTGTAAACATGGATGTTTACATTATGTTATTTTGTACTTTTGGGGCATCCCGACCCACCAAAATAAATACTTTTGGAATCAACAGAATTTCTAGAGATGCATGCCACCAACAAATTACTCATAAGACAAAGAAAGTCTGGACATAAACAAACAAAATGTACATAAACAATGATTTTCGTGGCCCGCGAAAATACCCATGATACATTATCTTTAACAAGTACATCTAATAATCTCTTCTACACTCAAAGCAATAACTTGTACCTTTTCTTACTGAACTCGTCATCTTGAGATGACCACTTTCCTTCTTTACGGTTCAGCTTCAAGTAAGATATTAAGTCCATGGATAGATTTCAACTCTTGGTTTGTATTTATACTATTTAAAGTAAACTATTTGACTGTACAAAGATGACCATGACAATCCTAACATTTTATGTGACTTTCGATGTTGTATAATTTGTGCCTTGCTTTTGTAGGTTTACAAAAGAAATATAAACAAGAAGAAACAACCACATGTTCTGTTTTGTTTAATTTGGGACCTAGAAAGACTGTGTTTTTCACTCGCTCAAGAGAGGGGTTAAACGCGTGCGCTCATGCGGAACGATCTTAAAAAATGCGCATTTTTAGGACTTGGGGTTATTCGCGTGCGCTCATGCGGAACGAATGGGAAAGAGCGAAAATGATAAAATCTAAAACGGTTCCGCATGAGCGCACGCGAATAACCAAGTCCTAAAAAATGCCATTTTTTTAAGACTTAGGGTTATTCGCGTGCGCTCATGCGGAACCAATGGGAAAGTGCGAAAATGGTCAAATCTAAAACGGTTCCGCATGAGCGCACGCGAATAACCCTAAAGTCCTAAAAAATGCCATTTTTTAAGATCGTTCCGCTTGAGCGCACGCGAATAACCCTTGCTTACTCGCTCATTTTTTAGCGAGACGTTATTATCGTTCCGCATGAGCGCACGCTTTTAACCCCTCCTAAATGAGTTAACAAGACTAATTTAGTTCGCTGCCAAGTACAAGACAAAGCAGTGGAAAATTCTTTTATTTATCAGGTTTGTAGGTTGTACAGGTATTAAACAAAGTAATATAAAGGAAACTAAGACTATTTATGAACAAATATCAAGGAAACATGGAAGGTTATCCGTTTAACATTAATCAGTATGAATGTAGACTGGTTATAAGTTAACAAATATGGCAAGACGTTTGTTCATTAATTCAAATAAACCAGGTTTCTTTTAAAAATAAACTTTGTTTCTTTTCAAAGAAACTTGGTTTCTTTTATAAAAAAAGAAACTAGGTTTTTGAAAAGAAACTTAGTTTTTTTAAAAGAAACTAAGTTTTTGAAAAGAAACCAGGTTTCTTTATAAGAATTAACTGGGTTTTTGAAAAGAAACTTGGTTTCTTTTAAAGAAACCAAGTTTCTTTTCAAAAACCTAGTTTCTTTAAAAGAAACCTAGTTTCTTTTAACAAACTTGGCCTTGTTTCTTTTAAAAATTCAGGTTTCTTTTAAAAAAAACAAGTTTCTTTTCAAAAACCAAGTTTCTTTTAAAGAAACCAAGTTTCTTTTTAAAAACCTAGTTTCTTTTTAAAAACTAAAAATCAGAGAGGAAGAGCTTGTGAGGGGAGGGGGCTTTTTCCCTTTCTCTGCCCTCTGACAACAAGTACACTTTAATTATGAGCACAAAAAAATATGCAATAGAAGAAATCATGCCAAAAATTCAACCACGGTGGAGCAACTAATAGCTCTTGATTATGACCAAATTTTGTGCATGTCAAATGTGAGGAAGTATTTCTTCTGCAGTTTGTCTAAGGCACTGGAACATTGTCCGGGGGCTATCCCATTTAACTTATCCGTGAGTCCGCCCTTAACCCAGAAGGCATGAGAAGTGTTTGGAGCCAACATCTCGACGCTACCAACGCCATACACTCCGCGGCTATAAGCAACTTGTGCTAGGACCTGCTTGGTAGAAGCATTGGGAGTATCAACAGATACACATGGATCTGTATTGTTTTTAACACAGTTCCATGTCCCAGTCCCTATCCAATTCCACCCCTCACCTGGTTTCCTCATTGGGGTCATGATTGATATACACGTGTAGCAACACATGTATATCAGGAGGGAGCTTTGAATGATGACTGAATGAGTTACTTCACCTACTCAAACCTCGCTGAAACTTCCAATGATGAAAGGTCTTTCTATTATATTTTCAATGCACCCCAAAAGGAGTTAAATCACTCTTAAAATATAATCGAAAGACCTGAACTCATCATTGCAAGCTTCCTCCTATATCAAGCCGATTTCACCAGGCTGCCTACCGTCTTAGGTATCCACTCTACGGCCCGAAGGAAGTTTCTGACAATGCCCAAGCCTCTCCACAGACTAACTGACGCACCTGTAGCCAGGGAGAAGAAATCTCCCCACCTGTGAACATTTTTAGCTTTGTCTCTGGATTAATGCTCAATCTCACTTTGCACTTGGCAGAGCTGAGCTCTGTTGTTTATCCAATGTTGGACTGCTTTTAAAATAGCCTTCCTCTCTGTTTTCAGAACACCACCAATACCAGAGGGGCTTGAGACATGCATTGCAGGGGTGGTGGGTGTGTTTCAGAGGTCCAAGGAGCACATACCCCAATACATAAACTACATATTTCAATCTTGGTACGTAGTCACACCAGTGGTTTGAACATTCTAGTTGGTGTTCATGTGATATGGGCCAAAGTGTATTTTTCAAGATGTCCGCCTGGCGGCCATATTTGTAGTCCGATAGGGCTAAAAATTCAGCATACATATATGTGACCGCGTCTGTGAAAACCCGGCCAAAATCACTGGGGAGTGACATAGGCCTTGATCATACCTGCCCTTTGTTGCAAAATTGATAAGGCTTTTTTGCCACCAACAGACCGTCATTTTTTCATTGTGATCAGACTCTCTACATAACCTATTACCCCTGTGGTGTTCAGCGACTTTGCGCGGTTTTGCCAGACTAGGTCACATAATACATGTATATACAAAGTTCCGAGATGTCGTAACATTTCATTATCAACATTTCACATTCAGTCAAACGTCAAGTTCATGGGTGAAAGTCTGCTGCTCGTTGACGGTGAATCGAGTAACGGATGTTGTCGTTCCCGCGTGATGGATGCGACGTCTTCGTCCATCGGTAGGCCAGGGTCACCCAACGATTGCAGACTCGCAATCTGTCGTAATAATGCCTTCCCTTCCTCCCTCATCTGGAAGTGAAACACAAATCATAGAGAACACTCAACGAAAAGAAGGAAATGACTGGATTTTATATATGGCCCATCAAGCAAACCCGTATTAAGTCGCACAAGATATGAACCAGGATGAACCAAAATAACTCCAGGAGATAAAGGAAGAAATGTAATCACTCAGATTTTACAGAAGACAGACAAAGTCTAGGCCTACTGAAATTGACAAAACTTGGTCTCAACCTGCCAACTTCAGAGCGACTTAGTACTTGTTTTGCGGTGACAGGTCACATATGGTGAAAGGAAATACCAAGCCATTTCATGTAATCGAAGATGATCCGTTCAAATTACACGGCATTTTAAAAACTTGCTGAGCCACGACTCAATTATGACCAATGACTTAAATGCCTTCACTACAGCACGGACGACATCTGCTTGGCGACAGTTGTTGGCGTGTCTTCGCCGTGTCAAGATGCCTTTCACCGCAGAGGACACTTCATGAGTGGTTTGAACTGCGAGAACATAAACATGTCCTAATCTCAGCAACCTCCAACACGCCTCCCCCATAAAATTCTCAACGTGAACTTCAGACTGTGACCTCACCTCATTGAATTCTGTACACTTGGTGGCCGCGGCATAAGCTTCATTCAACCTCTCATGTTTGAGATGATAGTTAGCAAGATATTTGTAGGCCTGGCCTAGCTCCTCTGGGTTGAATGTCTGGAAGGGAATGGAGTACATGTAATTAATTCAACTGTATACACTCGTATTTAGTCAGGTCTCAAATCTAGTAGACATGGGCAGTTTGGATTGCAAGTTGGGTATGTTGACCATTCGGCCATGCAATGGTCGGGGGGTAGGAGCCGTGATAGCCTAGTGGTTATCACGTCCGCTCAGCAAGGGGCAGGTCCTGAGTTCAAACCCAGCGCAGGCCATACGGGATTTCACTTCCGGCTCTTCACGTCCGTTGCAAGGGACCTTGTACCTTGTTCCTTTGCAAGGGCAAGTAAAAGACCCCATCCAAGTGAGGAACACGAGTTGCTTGAGATGGCCTCTTCTGTACTCACCAGGGCCAATAATGCTGTGGCTTCAGCCCTGATGGAAAAATCTAATACAAATCCCCTTCTTACCCTCTGTCTCTGTGCCTCATTGATATATTCCGTGTAAGCGACGGCGGCTTGATCCTCCTCGTTTAGTTTATCGTATAACCGAGCCAATCGGATGAGAGCAGTTCCCTCCACGTCTCCAACAGAGTGTGCTTTCCAGAAACATTTCTTTGCCTCTTGGAGACGGTCTAACTTTTCATACGTCGCTCCGAGGGCTACGGTCATTCTTGAATCATTTGGTCTGGAGGGGGACAAGTAAGAAACTGATATTACGGTAACTTTATCATTTTCTGGCTTCTTTCTCAGTCAGTTGTTTATTAACAATGTAAATCCAGGCCTCTCAATTACCTCAAGTGCTGTGCACCCTCTATTTCAGTCATGAATTTGGGCACACCTTCTTCTGCCTAATTTGGACTCTAATAATCATGATTTCAGTAATCACCACACCAAGAATTGCGTATTTTTTTACACTTTTTTGGGCTTATGTCATTTTAGGGTCTTTAGAAGCAGATTTGAGCATTTTTGAGGGTCAAAAATCCCAAATAAAGGCCATTTATTCCCTGTGAAATTTTTCTCTCTCTCTTTTACTGTAATTTGGGCACACTTCTCAGTGCCCTAATAGGAGCAGTCAGCCGCGCATATTGCTAACAGATGGCAGCACAGTCTTAGCGGACCAAATGTACAGGAAATCTATTATGATCGCTGCTCGATCGATAATGACTGGGTCCGCTAGATGCATTGAATTGGGCCCTAGTGACACCTAGTGGTCAACTCGCTGACAGCTCCTATTTGGGCACATTTCCAAATCTCTGACACCCTTAAACGTCCTAGGTAGCATGGAACTCAGTGGCCTGGGATTCCCGTCCTGAATGCATTCTAGTGTACTTAACTCATCTGCCCCAGGTTTGAGCAAACAGAATCTTCTGTTGAATTTTTCTAAAATCCTTGAGAATGATTTGGAAAGATTTTGAAGAAACATTCTTCAGATGGTTGATAGGAACAACCTTTCTTCAAATATTTCTCAATTATACCATAATAGGATCCGAGAAAATTTTGTCAGAAGATGCCATCTGCTGGATTCTGGGGGTGGATGAGTTAACACACACACTACAAGATGTACATGCGTAACCCTGAGACTGGAGGCAGGAAGGTGATCTTACCTGAGTTGTTGAGCCTGTCTATAATAATATAAACAATAATAAGGCATCTTGAGAATTTCATACGTCTGTCCCAAACCATACCAGGCACGGTAATCTCGCTTGTTCACTTCTGAAATACAGAGAAAGAAGATTCTGTGAACAACACATTTCCTTCCAAATAACAAGAAAAGAATTTACGGAAGTATTTGGTCACGAAATAGGACAACCATCACTAGTGAATGTGAGGTGGTCTGGGAAAACCCGTCGGATGTCGCTGAATGATCAACAAGGGCTGTCAGATTGCCTGTGCATTGATCTACTACTGTTTACCTGTTACGTAGTACATTTCAGCTATTGAAATGTGCGGGTTCACCAAGGCCATTAACACTTCCCTCAAATGCGACATCCAACGGGTGTCCCGAGACCGCCCAGGGCCGTATTTAAAGGGGGGTGAGGGGGCAGTTGCCCCCCCCAGAGTCAACCAAAAATGTGATTTTCATGCGGATTTTGGGCAAAAAACGGCATAAGGAGGTCTTCTGCCCCCCAGAGAGGCTTCTGCCCCCCTGGACCAAAAAGGTAAATACGGCCCTGCCACCTCACACATGTGGACAGGTGGTACGCTTGTGCTGGCTGGCTGGTTCTCAGAAATGTTTTTTGAGATCCACGAGAAAATTTCGTACCCACCGATAGCTTTTCTGTACGCCTGTATTGCTGCAGACGAATTTTTCATTTCCATATATTCATGTCCCATCAGGGTCCACGCTGATAAGTAGTTTGCGTTGAGTTTGAGCGCCCTCTGGAAATATAGCACCGCTTTGTCATGTTGTGATCGGAGGCCGTAATAGTTGCCTTAAATTAAAGGAGAAATGATCAGCATAAGTCAACTAGAGTGACTTTAGCCCCTCTTACACTAGCCCGGTTGAAACGTGCCGAGCTCTACCCGGACAAAGCCCGCTTTGAATTCAAACTGGATAGGCCCGTTTACCCTACAAATCCAGGCCAAGCTCACCCAGTCACTTGTAAAAACGTGCCAGTTGCCATGGAGATTTCACAGCAGTGAGGTCAAGGCAAAGGTCGAGTAGTTTTCCCATGTGCACTGTACCCAGGTAAGCGGGCAAGATTAGCTCAAGCTGTTTAGACTGGCGGAATTTCAACTGAACCGTGCTCGACCTGGACCAAGCCTACCTCGGATAGACAAATCCCAAATTGACGAAAACAAGAAAGATCTGTGCACTTCTGCGAAATGGCAAACAGAACCTCGGTCTGAAACCATCTGACACTGAATGACGTGACGCAGAGAACCCCATGACAGTGAGTTCGATGATGTTGCGTCAGAGTCGACCATTGCTGAATCATGGATTGCGTCACGTGAGCGGGTTTCAGGTCGAGGTTCTGTTTACGATTTCGGCGGAAGTGCACAGATCTGGGAATTTGGGATTTGTCTATTGCAGGGCTAATTTGGTACCAAAACAAGCTGTCTCAACCCGTTTACATCAGGCAAAATTCTACCAAACTTTTATAACTTTCGTAGTGTAAAAGGGGTTCCAGTGAACCACAAGTCGACATAAAACTAACCTACTAGTATACCAGAGGTCCATACTTAAAGGCGGGGCTCCACATGACAGTAAAATGTGGATAGTAACTGAAAAACTGTCGATAGAAAACTATCCATGGTCCTTCCACTAGACAGAGAAAATCGCCGATAGTCACTGTCTACGAGCTCTGGCACCGAGCCAGATAGTTTCTATCGAAAGCAACTGTTGTAAGGCCCTTCCACGTACAGTGGGATTGTCAAATAGTTTCTGTCTGGCAGTCGTGTTTACCTTCCACGCGATAGCTATCTTTGTTCAGCGCGATAGCTATCTTTGTTGTCGTCAAGAAGGAAACAAGTAGCCGCGGCGGTTGAAGTTTACCTGACATTGCGAGGGCGGCGGAGGTAAAGGAGGGGGCACAAGCTTTCAGTACATGAATGGTTCCTTTAAAGGGAGCAGTACGGTGCATACCACGCCCACCTGCTCTTTATCTCTTTGACAATTGTTCACCTGACTTTTTCATGCATCCGGTTTCTTCAAACTGCATGTCTATATTGCGAAGAGGAATAATTCTTCTAAAATCAGTCATTTTTGATTTATTATCACGCATCAACTTTAGAATCATTTTCCACTTCATTTCATTGCCAGTGCCAATGCCAAGGACTGTCTGACACTTTTTTATTAGCTTACAAAATCTATCAGGATCACTTCCACACGAGAGAAATTGACTGTCCCACAATCTTTCGGACAGTTATCTATTGCCGTCATACAGTCACTAGCTGAACAACTTCCACGGGATAGTCATTGGACATTTACTTTCTGACAGCAAACTTTCGATAGAAAACTGTCATGTGGAGCCGCGCCTTTACTCACCTATAACACAGCACGTTTCAACCCTATACTTGTCTATTTCACAGCAATGTAAAGCTAGATGAGCCAGCTCTAATCTCATCTCTTTGACATAGAGTAGATTGGAGAAAGTATCCATGTGTTCTAGTCGATATGGATCACAGGGTCGGAGCTGGGTAAACGCCTCCACGGCTTGGTCAACATCTGTAAGTCAGAAAGGTAATACCGGGTACACTGGTGAAGGTAGGATTTGTGAATAACGACCTTAAAGCGAATGGCTCGCGGGGTTTGTTGACAGTTGTTTGTTGACATGTCCTCAAATCAAGTGCCGTTTTGAGAAAAAGGCGAAAGAAGGATTTTAGTTTAATAGGAAATGCATTAGACAGCCAAACTTCGGAGGCGTATTCTGCAAAATCTGCCGCTTCGAAATCAATGTGAATAGAACAAAATGTACATTTTGACCGATTGAATTTGAAAATGTCATTAACCCATTTTAACAAATTTTTAATGGAATCTCATCCCCAGGTGCATGTTCGCATATTTGCACAGGTTTTGCCTATGAATGGAGCACGGCTTTGCCTGGAGACTAGGTTCACTCTCTATGGGAGGTACCACCAAAAATCAAAACAAACCCCGCGAGCCATTCGCTTTAAAATAAATGGATAAAACTGATAGCAACCAAGTCAGCTAGCAGTAGGTCCCGGGTTCGAATCCCGGGCCATATGGGATTAATCATCCCTGGCTCTTCAGTCCTTAGCATAGGACAGTAAGCCGTGGTGCCTTGTACCTTGTTTCTTATCTTTGCAAGGGCAAGTAAAAGACCCCATCCAAGTGAGGAACATGAGTAGCTTGAGATGGCCTCTTCCGTACTTACCAGGGCCAATACCGCTATGGCTTCGGCCCTGATGGAAAAATCTAACGCCGGTATTTTAGAAGCCTCCTTAACTCTAAGGTCCACTTATTCTGCCCTGCAAACAATAGCTAAAGGTAAACCTTAGAGTTAAGGAAGCTTCTAGAATACGGGCCTACAATTCATTCCACATCCGATTGGCGTGAGGTTTTCGGCCGATATCTCCGCAACGGCTGGGTCAAATTTGACATAGCATATATCAATTGACTTGTCTTTCTTGCCGGTTATTATTTAATAATAATAATAATAATAATTTATTTAATTGAAGTGCAACATTAATGTAGAAACATTTTCTATGCACTGTACAATAAAACAATATGGATGCATAATTTAAAACATATATTGCCTAGTCGAAAA
>NMRB01005243.1:0-13592 GCA_002633025.1 Notospermus geniculatus
GTAGGAAAAAAACAGAATGGATAATGCAAATCACTGAGCAATGAGAAGAATAGGGCGAGGAGGAATAGAGCAAAAAAAGGGGGGAGGGAAAACAAGGCCTAGACCGCTATTCTTTCCTTAATTGCTTGTTTGCCCTGTCTACACAGGTTATGTAGTTCTACATTCGGGTTTCAGCTCAGTCTTTTCTAGAGTTTCAGATTGTAAAGTTCCACTTGAAAAAGACCCCGGTTGGGGTCGAAAATTCGTGAATTCTGGAGATTGACTTCTTGTTTATTATCATTTTGTGTGTCAATTTTGTGCTTTTCTGTACCTTGGTCCATGGTAGTGCAGAACATAATATTAATGTTGCCTTTTTGAATGTTTATTTTAAGGTGAAATAATGCTAAGTGGAGCCAATCTTGAATTCCTATTTTGGCTTGCACGTAACTGGAAAGAGATGAATTTGATGACAATAATTTTCAAAAACTTAGTCGAGGCTAATTACAGCTTCCCATTTTGACCCAGTATTTCTAATCTTCTGTGAAAAGACTGTAAAATTATTGTCCCTTGCCAAAACAAGTCAGATTTCTCATAGTAGTTTCATTCCTTCGAAAAATCGCCTTTCAATTTTCGGGTTTACATCTCACGGTACTTGAACTGTATCTTGTCATCACCATCAATCATTAAAATACATACACGTGCCATTGATAAATTAGTGCTCTTTTTCAGACATCACGACAAGTGGTTGGCTGAAAGCACTCACCCATTTTAGTGTTTTCTCACACCATTTTTATTTGCTCAAGGCCTTGCATTTTGCTCATGATGCATACCACCACTGAAAGACTGTGATGAAAGAATGTCAGAGAGTGTCACGTCAATACATCTGTACATCTGTACTGTGTGAATATGATGTACTTGCAGTGCACTACCAGGTTCGGGACCAAGCTTCAATCTAGAGACTGTCTCTCAATCGAGGGACGGTATGCACAATCGAGGGACCGTGATGTCATCAGCATCCATTTTTGCCATCTACCCTGCCCATGCTTCCTTGGCATGTTTACCTCCGGGGCGTCCTTCTAACACTGGTACTGTGTTGGGTTAAACTGTCCAACCTGTCAAGATATGAGCCAAAAGAATCTGTTTCCAACATTCCAAGTTGAATCTGCTGGTCACCGTGTCACTGTTGACTGAGTTTCGCCGGGCACTGCCGGGGTGCAGAACAAAAACACCCAATTTTGTTCCCATAAAAAACACTTTGCTAAGAAAATAATGGAGTTGCTGAAGTTAAATGAGGTACGAAACTATTCTTTTTAAAGTTCTCTAATAAGATGTTTTAGGGTCAAGAGTACAGTTTAAGGGGAAATAGTAAAAATATTGGCTTGAATTTGGTTCATTACTACTGCATTTGTATACTTGCCAACATTTTCTGTACATCACTTGTGCATAGGCCGGTGCCATGCTAGGCCAGGGTGGAGGAAGCAGATGCACGTATTGACAACAACAACAACTGAAAAAAGTGACATCACGGTCCCTCGATTGTGCATACCGTCCCTTGATTGTGCATACCGTCCCTCAATTGAGAGACGGTCTCTAGATTGAAGTTTGGTCCCGAACCTGACTACTGCTATGCTATCAACGCATCACTATGCTCTTTTTCTGGTCATGTGCTGAATTACTGATACTTATTGCCTCATACCCAAAACCCAAAACCATCTTCCTTTTCTCTTTACAGAATGAAAATGACCAAAGTTTTTGGAACGAAATGCACCAAATCCATCCATCTTGATATTAAGTGTCCTATGATTTGATGATGACAGAAAGTAATTGCCCAAAGAAGCAAGACATGACAGACTAACACAATCATACCATAATCACAGCTTCTTCCTGCAAGATGATTCTATAACCAATCAGAGGGCGTCCTTTGTTCACGTGCTTCTGTTTACCAATCAGATAAAATTAGGTCGAGAAAACGTTGCTTAGTGCACGTGCCCATGAAATATTTCAATTCCATTTGGAATGTATTGGAACTACGATCCTCCGCCGGAAAAGTAGGGACCTGGTGGCAGTATCACTAGACGCAAGGACCCTGAACGCCGGAGCGGCAAATGCGCGAAGTGCGACTAAACACTGAGGCGGGTCACATCGATTCATACCACCTTAGAGACGAAATCTGACCTCCTCACCAAAAACTGCCGAAATGGTCGTTCTATGCGGTTTGAAGGCGAAATTTCTTTATGGAGGCCTGTGGAAGGTTATTTAATAATAATAATACACTGAATGCTTAGTTAAATGGTGGTGTACTGATTTTATACCAATCCAGATTTTGGGGCCCAGTTTGGGTTGTTTGACCTGTATACCATAGCACAACCATAGCACAATAGTCAATGGGCCAAAAAGGCAATGAAATGGATCAGATCATGTTTCATGCCTGTTTCACCCACTGACCACAAAGAAATTCCTCTAACAGACTCTGGCCATTCAGTTGTGAAGAAACACAACTCAAAATTTAACCCGTTGCAGACAGAAACCTCAGCACATGGGAATTTTATTGAAAGGTTTTTGTCCATCCTTATGCCGTGCACATGTGTGGCAAGGTTTAAAGGGACTCTAGAGGCAGCTTTATTGGGCTACTAACAGTACTTCCAGTATGCAATACATGGCGCTAGTGACCATGAACTCATGAATTCTTGATAAAAAATGTTGACATTGATGAAATTTTACATCAAAACTGATGCCGAAGTTGGATCCTCATGCCACCAATTCTGTTTCAGCAATCATCATACAAAGTTTCTTTGTACGCCCGCGAGTTGCGATTCAGACAACACCAGCGACAGCTTTTATTGTGTATTGCCATCTTTTGGCCACAGTTATCTGACCCTACCATGTGAATGTACCTCTTCAATCGACCAATAGCAGCAGCAAACCATGCCATACCAACGATGATGCTGTTTTTCAATTCATCCACACATTATCCAACACATTTCACTTTGTTTTTCCTTTTAATAACATAACGTCAATAATACATTTTCCGCCTCCTTCCCTCTGCACTCTGCAAAATATTTCATTACCATCACCAGAATTATCATAGGCCTGGTCCCGATAACTCTGGTTGGCCAAAATTAGGTAGAGCAAAATGCAGCAAAAACAACCATTATTAAAACGTAGTGCACATGTTTGTTGTCACTACAACACTGCTAAAGCTGAAACTTGTGACCATTCAAACCCACCCATGAAACCCACTTCATTTTCAATGAATGGCCCAGTACTCATGAAATCAGAATTTGACCACAGCATGGAAGAACGGAGCAATACCGTCTCGTGTGTATTGAACCATTAAATGCCTATTCCCTACAGGCGTAACAACCCAAACTGGGCCCCAAAAAGCTGGATTGGTATAAAATGAGTACACCACCATTTAACTAAGCATTCAGTGTATATTCCAGGAACGGAAGGATTATACTTTATCCTCGCCTCTAAGAGGTCAGTCATTAATGTCCAGAAAGTGACACCTTCTAGGCAAGTCTAGGCATTGCCAGGTCATTGCGAGTACAATATTCCAACAAACTTCCTCGTTCTGATTGGTCGACTCGAACAAAGAACGAAGCACCGGCGCCAATTATGGAATGGAACAAAGGCCTAGTCATGAGTACTCTTGAGTGACCTCTTAGAGGCGAGGATAAAGTATTATAACACACACAGACTCAAGGAATGGAACAACTTTTTGGGAATTTGAATGAAAATAACCTTTATTACAAGAAAAACAATATACATGTATGTACAAATGTTTAAGAATTAAGGGGTGAAGCTAAACATTATTAGCCCTTGCTACAAAATGAAAAATTCATATGAATACAATATGGCTGACACAACAAAAACGCACAGTTGTCGTATATTTTACAATGAGTTCTGGTCTTTCATATTTTTCTAGCAGAATCTGCTGCTGCAACAAACAACTCCCTAATTTTGGCCTAACAGCCCACTGACTGTACCATCGCTAATGGTCACAGAATGAAGCTGCAATGGTAAATGGCCGTTGTTATTAATGTTAACCCATTTCAATTGCATACCCTCCTTATTAGCCGAAATACAGCAATATATACAGATGAATAATGAAATACTGTACACCCAAGAATATCTGCTCCATTTAATACCGCATACAGGAGCAATCACAATTTAAAGATAATGTATCACGACTTCATTGTTTACATTCAATGTTTGTAAACATGGATGTTTACATTATGTTATTTTGGACTTTTAGGACATGCCAACCCATCAAATTGAATATATTCAGTATCAAATAATACTGAATAAATAAATGAATACTGAACCAATAATTTACTCATAAGACAAAGAAAGACTGTACATAAACAAAATGTAAATAAACAATGATTTTCGTGGCCCGCGAAAATATCCGTGATATATTGTCTTTAAGTGCAAATCAAATTTATTTGTTGCAAATATATTTGCAAATTTGCTGGTCACGAATGAGAGGAGAGAAAACATAAATCGTTTTAGCACATCATATACAATACAGCAAAATATTCAAATTAAACATTAGGCCTTTATAACGATCACATTGGCTTTATGGCCTCATTTGGGAGTTTATCACAGTGAGAATAAACGTAATCCAGTATTTTTACTTCCACTTCATGGCCCATCTGAGATAACGTTTTCACCAATGATTTGCTCAAGTCTACGGTTACACTGGAGCGATCTTGCAACCCGCGCGACCAAAAACTTTGTTTCTTCACGCTGCACTGCATAAACCAGACAAATCATTTTTCGCTGGCTTTGCACAACGTCTGCGAAATCGCGTTCGATGTAACCGTAGCTTGACTCTTTCAGGAATTCCCAAGCCACCTTGATTTCGAACTCTTAAACTAGCCAAAAGGCTAGCGATTTTGTAACTCAATTCGCGAACTTTTGTAGCAAAACTACATCATATGCGTTACACAACAGGAGATTCAAATTGTTGTTTGCAAGCAAAGCTTCGAACAGTTCGGTTCAACTTCAACTCACTTGATGAAAATACATGTACTGAGATAACGTATACGTTATGGCCGATTTTACAGACCATGTGCAACACGTATACGTTATGGGCAAATCTACAGATCATGTGCAATGCCGTATACAGTTTTACAGACCATGTGCAATGCCGTATACGTTTAAAGATAATGAATCACGGGTATTTTCGCGGGCCACGAAAATCATTGTTTGTTTACATTTTGTTTGTTTATGTCCAGTCTTTCTTTGTCTTATGAGTAATTCGTTGGCGGCATGCCACTCTAGAAATTCTTTTGATCCCGAAAGTATTGAATTTGTTGGGTTGGCATGTCACAAAAGTCGAAAATAACATAATGTAAACATCTATGTTTACAAACAATGAATGTAAACAATGAAGTCGTGATACATTATCTTTAATATGGACACAAAGACCGTGTGCAATGCCGTATACGTTATGGGCAATTTTACAGACCATGTGCAATGCCGTGCACGTTATGGGCAATTTTACAAACCATGTGCATTATGACGTATACGTTAGATAAGGATATAAAGATACAATGTACTTATGTACCATTGGATGTTATAAAGATCAAGTGATTTTTGATAAATCCTCTGCTGTCCTGCCATCCAACCTTGTGTCAGATGCTTAAGAAATCGCTGAGGGGGGCGAGGGGAGGGGTCACGTCAGCTTTTTCAAAGCCAATGTATTTTGCGGTTTATACTGGAGAATAACTGAGCGGCCGGTGTACCAATGGCTCCTAGCGAAAATTGGCACTGACCCCTCGCCGCAAGAGGCAGCAAAACAAAAATTGTAGCTTAGCAAATGTAATGAACAAACTGACTATTGGTAAATTTCTTAACAAATTATGCAGGTTTTATCGCCAACTGCTGAAACTAAGAACAAGACTGTAACAATTTAACATCACAGTCGTTTATGACGGGTTTCTGCCATTCGGTTCTACTTCACTCTTCCTTCCTTTGTTTAAATATTCCGCCATCTTTTCTAATTTCTAATTTTAGTTGTACAAGGGCCACAAATGCCTCGGCTTTGGCCCTTCCTAAGTTATATTTATAAAATTTTATGTTCAGAAATAAAATCAATACAATACAATACTGTAACAATCTTGCAATGATTTTGCAACAGTGCAACTTTATGAGGTTAACCATCATACGACCCGACTTGCCATGACCTTGAGTGACAAATACTCATTAACCGCAGCATGAACTACCAAATTGCAAATGTCATAATTATCAAACAGCAATTTAGCTTTTCTAGATTTCTATTGGTATTTTTGGCGCTCGCCTGTAACGACCGCCTTCGACGGTCCTGACACACTCTGCCCAAAATCCTGGATGCGCGCCTGATAATACAGGTGGGATAGAATCTAATGCTTCTGTCTTTCTGATGTTCTAATCAATCATGCATTGTTTGTTACAGAATTTTGGGTCTTGATCTCTGTAGAGTGCAACTGAGTCGTCGGAGATATTCTGTGCCAGTATAGATAGCCATCACAGTTTGATTCAGTGGCGGTTCGTTGTACACGGCTGCATTGATACCTGGAGTGCACTGATAACAATCGTGCCGATTCCGTTTTCACCTATTTTTCTCACCAAATTGAACGTTACGGGTGTCCTTCGCGAATCCCTGGTGACAAAGGGAAGGAGAATGTAGATGTAGCACATTATGTATGATCGAGAAGAGAGGCCAGAACGTGGAAGTTTCATTGCTGGTCGATCTGTTCATAATCAACGTACTGAACGCTTAAGCAAGGTTCATTGGCACACGATCCGATCCGTTTCCAGTCCGTTTGCCCCTACTTTTCCGGAGACGACAACGCTGAAGTCCATTTGATAGATTTTTTACGGACCTGAATCGGACCAATTCCGTGTGCCAATGAACCTTGCTTTATGGTAACGTAATCAACGTATTGAACGCTTTCTCAAACAACTGCACTGTCTCCCGGTCCGGGCTAGAATTCAATTTAAAATTTTGACCTTCGCTTTCAGAGCACGGCGGGGGCGCTGCCTATCTCCAGCTGCCGCTCTTCTCTGCCGAAAGATACAAGGGCTGGACCTGCAATCCTTCAAGTGGTTGCCTTCAGACGTCCAACATATCAAACTATGTCCTAGTGTGAAGAAGGCAAGGAAACCGCACTCACAAGATGCCGTAAATAGAGCATTCTTAGAAACAAGAGAGGTAGGGGCCTCTATCCGGGAGGCAGCTGCTCGTTTTAATATACCGAAGTCCACCCTGAGGTACAAAATCAGTGGCCGAAGTTCGCCGAAGTGAAAATGTGACAAACATGGGCCCAAAGCCTTACTTAACAGCTGCTGAAGAAACTCTTGGCCATGTGCTACCTTTTGCACGCTTCCTATAACTGTGCTGCCCCCTTTTAATAGATTTAGAATCAACAGGAAGTGACGTAAATGGAGGATATGCTGCTGCTGGATCATGATCATGGACGTAGGCCTAGGTCTTCATAAACGACCTACCGCCAGTAGCCGTGTAGGCCTAGTACATGTAGGCCCTAGTGGGCATAGACTGCACGTCTCATGCCTACAATTCGTCCCGGTGTAACGTTTTTCAGTGAGGCCCGTGTGTCAGTGTGACATTAGGTATGTATCAAAACTGAACGTACGAAAACGAAAAATGAACCTATGATTAAGTTGAACATGTAACACTGAATGTGATTGGTCGCCCGCACCTTATCGACCACAGCGCCGACGGACGGTGAACGTAACCATAATTATATGTTTTCGTCCGCTAGGTCCACCTTGTGATTGGTTAACATGAAGATAAATCACAATCCCCTCTTGTGAATGAATAGTGCAGGGCGTAGACTGGCGGGTCTCGGTACGGTTTGCTTGAATAGAGTCCTGTAATTGACGTTATCTGTCGCCGATATGGCCGCGATTAGCAAGGGCCTTGACGCTTGAAAACCCACGACACACACGACCCTATTATAAAATCGACAAAGAAATACCAGGAATGTCCTCCAGCATGTCGCCGTAGGTAATGACATGGCAAGGGGTCAAAACCAACCTCGTGATGTAAGATCATGTAATGGTTTAAAACATTGTCCCGATTGAAATCTGCTGCTTGGGGCCTCCGTGTATGGAAGGACTTGTAACTGTCTCCCCACTCATCCACCCACTCATCCAACAGAAGTCCATTTCTGACCCGTCGCCACAAAACGAGTACAAAGTCGCTCTGAAGTTGGCAGGTTAAGACCAACGTTTTGTCAATTTCCGTAGCGCTTGGCGTATTGTAGACCTGCGTTTTGTAAAATCTCAGTGATTACGTTTCTGCCTTAAGCTGCTTTAAGCTACGTTTAGCTGACACGCGGAATGCGGATTGTGGAACGCGGAAGCGGAAAATGCAATGCATTTTCGCATACAACATATCGTTCCGCCGGGGATTCCGCGTCCCTATACCGCATTCCGGATGTCTGGTAAACGCAGCTTTATGCTTTATCTCAGCTCCTCGAGTAATTTGGTTCATCCTGGTTCATATCTTGTGATTTGATGTGACAGGACACATTTCATGGGAAGCGACTTGTAAAAAAACGTCTTTTCCGTTGTGACGGCCATTTGGCGTCGTCGTCAANTTCATCCAGTAAGCCTGCTTTTCATTCCATACATAAATTCAATACAGTCCTTTTCCATTTCTGAAGAAACACTAATATTTTTTAAATTACATTCCAGATGGAGAATGTGAAGACCTGACACTGAAGAAAATTCTGGCTTCAGCAACCGCAGCAGAAGAGGTGCCAGAGTTAGGATTGTGGCCAATGCCTCGGCTGGATTTCCACCATGCTGTGATAGGAGAATCAGCCTCAAAGTTCCCCACCGCAAATACCTGTTCGAACATTTTGTACATCCCCACGGTGCACAAAACCTATGAGCAGTTCCGAGATTGGATGTGTATGGGTTTGAATGGAACAAAAAGGTTTTGAGTTTGCTTGAAGAGTACAGTCGTGTACCGGTAATCTATGAGGAAATGGAATCTGTCAATCATGTGTTGTGTACTTTGTTGTGGGATGAGAGGGAGGGGCAAGATGTGATTGATCTTGATTGCGGGTAATGGTATGTTTGGGGTATGTATTGTGCAATTGATTGTTTTGTATTTTGTATTGTTTTGTATTTTTAAATGCATCCAAATCTACTGTACACTGTTTACCAGTGTAGATTGTTAGCCAATTCCATGCAAAAGACTTAATGTACTTTATATTTTATTTTTTCCAGTAAATCACTTGTTTCTGTGCATTTGCAGAGTTCGGTTATCTGTCCTTTGTCCCTAGTTCTACACTACCACTACCACTCCAGATACAGATATTGCAGAAAAAGAAATTGACATTCAGGCCTCTGATGAGCTCCCAGATCTACCTCCAATCCTTGACTCCCACCAAAGAAAAATCTGGAACCGTTTCCGTTTCTGATTTCAAGTCTTTTTTGACAGAGTACATTTGATAGGTGAACCTAACGTTCGTGAGAGGCCAAAAAGCAGAATGCAGTCAGTCACTAGTGTTGAAAAAATGTGAAAAAAGAAAGAGAAAACACATCTTGAGGAAACAGGACTGAATAATTGTGGCAAGAAGAAGGCAAGTAACACAAAAGTAACAGAATACAGCAAGGATAAAGACAGAAGTCAACCTCGCAATCGAAAGAAGAAAAACGCTGCTTCTCAATCGGACAGTGATAGTGACGTAGAAATTTTGGACTCAGAAAGCCAGGTGAATGTAGAAGAGACGTCAAGGAAAAAGACAGGCACCTCAAATGAAACAAAGACTGGTAAATGTGAGAAGAGAAATCGACCCCGCACTAACCAAACAAAGAAGAAGTAGACGTCTCTTGTCACGAGGCCCACGTCATCCTTGATAACAACGGACAAAACTTCGACGAATTGTTCAACAGAGTCATGTTGCTATCTGATGGTACTGGCCCTGCCAAGAGAACAATATCTGGCCACAATGACAGATTACCGGAAGCAAAGATACGAAGGAAGGAGTCAGGCATCTCCAATGAAACAAGGATAACTCAATGTTTTTACAGCTGCAATCCCAAGGGTTCTCCATATGTAAACATCTCCCCATAGTTCCACTCTTTGCCGTGGAAAGCAAAACTTCAGCACTGTCAGAGGATGATGATGCAGCAGCCATTCTGGACGTGAAAAGAGAGCCTTTGCAGTCTGCGCCCCACGGCTCTGGAATGCCCTTCCAGCGGATTTGCGCAACCTTGCGATTTTAAAATTTTTAAAACCTGCCTTAAGAACCACCTTGTTATCGCAGCCTACACTCCACGCACTTGATTGTTTCACTGCAAATTGTTTTATCCAATTGTTTTTAATTATTACTGTCTTGCCTATCACCGTTTGTAAAGCGCCGCTGACAATTCATTTTTAAGTGGCGCTATATACATTTTTATTCATTTATTATCATTATTATTATTTATTAAGAGAAATCGAACACGCACTAACCAAACAAAGAAAAAGTCTCCTTCATCTCAACCAGAAAACGCCAGAAATCATGAAGTTGTAAGTGCGCAATTGCCTGATAAGGATTGCATAAATCCCACACTCCACAAAATAGTCACAGCAAAGAACATTCATGGATCGTCCTGTGGCCCCATCGACCCAACATCCTATGGAACCGGCAATAGGGAGGTTTCGAAATCAAACGATAAACGCAAACTTTACGACAACATTATTTTTCGTACTACACATTAACCAGATTTATATTGCATTTTCGGTACAAAAATAACGTTGTCGTTAACGTTTACGTTTTTCGTTTGATTTCGGAACCTCCCTAATAACAGAAAGTGTACCAGAGACTTTCCAAAGGAGTTATCCTCTTCAACAGCTACCCAAAATATCATAGGCGTTCACCACAGCGAGGTGGCTTGATCAATATTTGGGATTGGCTTCGTCCCAACATAGCAGAGCCGAGTCAACACCACAGTGATCACACCAATTCCGCATAAAGAAGGACCCAGCTACCAATAAAGCTATTATTTCGTATGCCTTTACTTGGCTATATACTCGTCTATCATGTAATGTGTGTTGGCTGTGATGAATATGTTGCAGTAGGCTTCCTGAAAGTGCAATGGAGTACACTGATTTTCAGGGATTACAATTTTTTAAGGACAGTACCGGTAATGAAATATTTATTCCAATAGATGGGTTATATTTGTGGCTACGAGATCATCATAAACCAACCGATAAATTTCAATCAATTTGGAAGGCAAATATTCAAAGAGATCTTTCTCAGTATCTTTCAAACGTTGGGCCTTCTGGGATCAGTGTGTGTCGTTCCCTGCAATTATTCACTTCTTGTTTAGTCATCGGGAACATTTAATGTTACTTTCTCATGGTTGCGTGGGCACACACATAAGGACATAGATCAGTTCTTCAGCAAAATATCCGGGTGGCTCATGAAGAATACCGCTGGAGCCATTGAAGAGCTGATGAAAGGTATTCAAAACTGTACAACTCCAACTCCGACAACCCACCAACTGACAACGATGTTCAACATTCGGGATTGGCTTCGTCCCAACATAGCAGAGCCGATTCAACACCACAGTGGACCGCACCAATTCCGCATAAAGAAGGACCCAGCTACCAACAAAGCTATTATTTCGTACAAAAAGTGGTCCACCGACAAATCCTACTCTGAGGTATAGATGGATCAGGAGCACCACTTGAGGCGTCTGCCCCCTGATTTTGAAAGTGTAGCCCCAAATATTTCTGAAGAAAGGCTATCGATGAGAAAATTTTTGTCAAAAAAGCTGTTCACTTTTTTTGGAACACCCGATAGGTGTAATGTTTTCACGCGGCAAGTACATTGTGTATTTTGTTTTGCAGCAATACACGGACTTGATGGAACAGCACGCAGTGCTAAAAAGAATGCTTCTGGCACCTTAATTAATAGCCTCCCGGATTCGCACCAGTGCATATGTCAGCTTTGCAATGCGATGATATAGAACAGACTGCAGGAAGACCGTTTCAGGTGATCGTCTTGGCCAGGAAAGTTGGGACCTGTGCTCACGTGGCTCAGCTAGGAGCAGTAGAAGTAGTGTGTCACTTGCTAAGGCTCAAGAACGGAAAGCTGAACTTCAGCACTTAAGGAAAAGAAAAGGATTGAGGAGGAGAAACTTCAATTGAAACTTAAGGAGGAGTTCGAGTTACAGGCGGAAATTAAAGTGGCTGATGCCCGTGCAGCAGTTTGGGCAGAGTTGGAGAGAAGTGAACTGCAGGACCAGGAATTGAGGGAATTCATTGATTTGACCGAGCAGTCTGCATCAGCAGGTAGGTAGGCTAGTATCTACACCAAAGACTATCCGACGTCAACGAGCAGCAGCCAGACTCGACCGAGCACCCCGATGACGAAGTCATCTTAGATTTATCTGACGAGGATGATCCAATACCACTTTAATGTTATGAGCTATGTCGGGAAGTATCAGATACAATTAATGACTTCCTAGTAGTGGGTTACGTTGCTAGAAGACCTACTTCTGCTGCTGCAGGTGTGAACAAGGCCACTGGTGAACACAAAGGGACACAGACCCAGGACGAACCTGAGACTCCCAGTCTTGCCTTGTTCAGGAACTTTCATTTTCGGATGCGTCGAGTGGTTACTGCCTCTCGTCAGTGTGTGGGTGGGGGGTATTTATGAGCCCCGATCTCTGGTCTACGGTCAGACTCGTCAGATTCGTGAGTTCTCTCAGTTCTCTCCTGAATCCTTGGTCCGTCACGAGTTTCTGAGATATGGAGGATTATTTTTGTCTCACGAGCCAACTATTCTAGAATCTATTCTTCGACCGGCTGAACGATGATTATTACGACTATTGTAACTTGTTATTAATTAGTTATGAGGATTTAGATATATAACATTCGGGTATTCGTATCATTCACATTAAACTCCCAACACAGTTGTGTACCGCGCCCCCTTCGGTTTACCCGCTCCCCACAACTGAGTCACTTCGTAAAATTCGCCGCGTTTGGTCAACAGATGGCGCTGAGAGAGTCAACCAATAAGAGCACCGAGCAACCCGTAACCAAGCTGGCCTGAGACACTTTTTCATTGGCTGAGCGGATCGTCTGATCTAGTAGCCATGGTAGCACAAGAACATCCCGCTGCCAACGGACCAAAGAGTTCTGAAAGCAGCGTGCTGATAGGCTATAAAACTCGCACCAGGCCCTGACGCCATCTGTTGACCAAACGCGGCGACTTCTACGAAGTGAAGCAGTTGTGGAGAGCGAGAAACCGAACGGGGCGCGGTACACAACTGCGTAGGGAGTTTACATACATTCACATCGGAGTTCGTATTACTGTTCATGCAGGTTCCCCATAAAGTACCCTGCCTGGTCAATTCGACCTAAAGATGGCAGGGAAGCAATCGCCCTAGATCAACACGTAACAAATGGTATGGACACTATACATGTAGATTCAATGGATATCATCATCTTATCTTCCCAACAACCAACTGCTTGTCAATGCAAGAATGACGAGTGGATACTTTTCAAGTGGATTATTACATGTACTGTACAATCGATTTGTGAATGCCTGCGGAATTGGGTGCCTTTCCAGAGAAAAGAGGAACAACTTCCTAAA
>NMRB01005244.1:0-23705 GCA_002633025.1 Notospermus geniculatus
GCCTTTTCCCTCCGTGTGCGGCGGGCTTAAGATGGGTCCAATTCAATTGACCTTGGAAGGGAGTCTGAAAAAAGCGTGGGGTGGATAAACAGGCTTATCATTCACAGTCCTTTGTGGGAAATCACATCCATAACATGCTAAAATGGGTAAAAGGTCTGTGATAATCCATTTCAGCTCACCTCAGCCTTTTCAGATCACCCCCATCTCAGGGATAAGTACTATGAGATCCCTCCATGTTCCTGTCTTTGCCAGGCAATGGAAGTCGGTGGGTCTCTTCTCTGAGAGCGGTACGATATGTTTTCTCGGGGTGACATTTCGGTCTGTCCCCCTCCATGGCGGGCGCCATTTTCTTAATAATCTTCGTTTATGCCTACAGCTGTGAGTTGCGTTATATAAGATTTAATCTTTCTTAGTAGGTACCACTGCATTCAAAATGATCAGCATTTCCATTCTGCTCTACGTAGACTGGTAGTGACGTTCTTGAGTTATTAGTTACAAGGGTTTAATAGGTATCTTGCAGCTAACCGACGGAACGGACAGTAACGGACGAAACGGTGACTTATAATAAATTACCCGCCCCTTTTCCACACGATTGGCTGTCCAGGCGAACGCTCCTGTAATGACCAACTAACTGGGCGAAACCATTCGTTTGAGACCGCATTATTACATAGGGAAGGCAAATAGTCTTGCCGACAGGCATCAACCGTCATGCTTTGCGCGCCACCGTGTGACAAATTAAGAAATGATGTTTGTTTTGGATCGGCATACATGTAGCTTGGCAAAAATCGATACTCATGAAACAAAAGTTGCAATATTAAGAAAGTTTCAAAATTTTACTCAATTAATTCCCTCCGCACAAAATCTCTTATTCTGCGACGAAGTGCTTGATCAGTGCGGCCATCATAAGTATCTCGCAATATCTGGGCAGACAAGTCTCCTCGGACATGCGCAAGGACGCGATGGTAATTATTCCGGTGAATGTACCAGGCATTTCTGATGGCGTCTTTTTCAGGCTGTGTCATTGGCCGTATTACTCTTCTCTCAGCCGTTTTGATGATGCAGCAAACACACATACGCTGACAATGGTCAAAAAACATGTGACGTAATCTCCCTGGCACCCCTATCGAGCTGATTGAGTAGCGCCATGCATGAATTAGATCTTGGCCAATAGACTGACAGACCTTATTACATTATGCCGAAGGCGTGGTGACGAAAATCATTCTCCAAGCGTGGGGTAGATTGGCGGTATGGGCATTCATAGTGTAAGACTGTAGTATGGAGACATTTCGTTGGAGAATATCGTACTATACGTCGCCGCATAAGTAATTTTCGTCCGTTACGTCGCTTAGCAGCAAGATACCTAATAGCACTGTGTGTGAAGGCTCATTCAAAATGATTGATGATGTTGATGTGTTTGCAAAAACAAAGGAGAAGCAATACAGCCAGCCATTCATTTTAAATCTGGGAAGGAGGCACCGAAGTTCTTGTTTTGTGTGATAACCTCGCAATTCCTGCTGGTGACAATCTGTTGGAATCACTTCACCATGTTCACCGCATCTTCAAGATGTATTTTTTTGTTTTCAACGTTCCATTTCCCTGTACATGTTGGAATCGTGTGTTTAGCCGCCCATGACACGATCAATATTATTGCACAATATGCGGCCCCAAATAGGGGCATATGCTTCTGGCATGATGGGTAGAAGAAAGATTGGCAACACTATTGCCCATTCTGATCCTCATTTTGTGCAATAATATTGAACGTGTATGGGCCGCTTTAGAGTATCCCTACTACAGGGTATAACTATCAGTTTACTTAATAAAACTTGAACAGTGTCAGTGTACTCTATGAATTATTGTTTATCTTCCTGCTTCAATGTTTCCTCCTTCATGCACTGCATAACAGAGTGACTTTTGCTTCCTTATGGAGTGAAAACAAAACGCGTCAGGAGTGAGGTTCTTTCCACATTTGGCAGCACCATGCGGGGATCACGTCTCACCCATGTCACCAGAGCTAATTACAGCCATGGGACTGATTTTTGAATCGGAAACGCCGATTACTAATTATCAGTCAACCGCGACTCCACTAACTCTTGTCAACACTGCAGTGCTATACATAACGTCACTATAGCGCAAGGTTCTAGATAAGATCATCGAGGCTCTAATCAACAACATAACAGAGAGGTTTCCACACTTTGGGTTATTCAAGGCACTGACGATATATAACCCGAGGACCCTGCCCGAAAACGTTGAGGAGCATAATTTATGGAGGATTATGGCCTGGATGGTATTTTCATATCTTTTTTTTTCTAAAACAAAACTTTGTGTCATGAACCAGTGTGAATGGCTAGGCCTGCAACCTTTCACAGATTACAGTTTGGCCTCTTTTGATTGATAAGGTTAATGTATTTCAGGATATCAACAAACAGTATGAGGCATTGCAATCGTCGACGAAGACGCCTTGGAGACAGATTGGCGTATGCTCCGTCATCTGATGGCCACCACTTTGAAGGGGGCCCATAGGGACACATCGTCCATTCTCCTGGAACTGACTAATAAGAGCAGCTATGCTGAGGTTTACCCAAACCTGCACTAGACTACGGTGGCTGCGGCTGCCTATGTCAACGGCTGTTTTGTACCAAAGGCTAATTTCCCGCGTCTAACATTTTGAACATTTATCATGTTTATCGTCAGCCATTGCCTTCAGGCGTATTACTGGGTACGGTTTATATATCTTAACTTTCTTTCCTTCCAGATTGTGAGAGGGGCTTCAGTGCACTAAACCGCATAAAAACCAGACTGCGGGCGTCCCTCACGCAAAAGGTATTATGTTTATTGCCTCAGAAGGGCCGGAATTTCCGCCCAACTGACAGAGGTTCTCAAACGCTGGAAAGGGTTGGCCAACAGACAGATTCACATTTGCGGCGACAACTAGCATTGAAATGGATTAGAAGACAGAGTATTGTCCAAGCACACTGCAGTAATAAAGAATGTACTTCTTGCGTTAGTGTTCATTCTTCATCCAGAAGTTGACATGAGCTGGCTTTGTGACTTGCTTGTTATCATCTGACCTGTATGTCTTGCATAACACCGCCCCGGTAAACTGCATGGTAATAGTGATGCTCTCAGCCGTTTAGGACATACGGTCAAGATGTTATGCAAGAGGGCGTATCCAACTATGCCGTACAGAGAGAGCGAGCGTTTAGCTCGAGTTCATTTCGTTGACGCACTTCCCGAATCAGAGCTGAGGATGCTGGTTTTGCAAGGAAAGCCAGCAAACATTGATGAAGCCGTTCAACTTGCGGAAGAATTGGACGGATATCGCAAGCTCGAGAGGCAGCGTGGTACTCCAACCAAAGAATAAGGGAGCAGTACGAAACGTCACAACCGGAATGAACTCGAAAACTGGAGGACAAGACGTCATGGAAAAAATCGATCGCATAGCAATGCTGGTCGGAAGAATCATAGAGAGGTAGGGACTTTCGGCAAGGCTCCCCTATCGTCATCCCGTATCACGTATAACTTTAATAGAAAATGCATTAGCTCGATACGTCATACGTGATAAGGATCGACGATAGATTTCTTACGGAATTTTTGTAAATGTTAGAATGTGATCTTATCTTTTAATGGTATGTTGGATTTGCCGCGACTGAGGTTTAACGTAATTCTCATTTGAAGTTGATGTTCGTGATACGTTCGCTGCAAAAAGTTCCGTCGAGTCAAGATTTCAGCCAATCAGGCACAAATTTGAAATATTACGGCGTCGCTGATTGGTTGGCGTTTTGCCGGTTTTTGTACCCGTCGCATGGCGATGAAATCATCAATTGATCTTGTGACATTCACCAAGTGCGTGTGCGGGTAGATAGGTTAGTTTAACATGTTAAACGTGGCCCCCGGCCAATTTTAGGCGTGCTTATGTAACGGCCTAGCTTAGGAATACAGTGTATTGTACGCAGAATATAATACGATGTATTGTACGCGGGATATATGATAAGGTGTAATGTACGAGCGATGTGTATGAAGAAACGCATGTGACATGTTTCGATATAATTGTTATACAGTGTATCTCAATCTATCGTTTTGGAATCCTGTTGGATTTTGTAGCCTGCCCTAATGTGTTGTCATTAAAAAGCTACACATCGGCCGAATAGGCCCAACATCTTCGGCAATCTTCGTGATTTCCTGCCAAATTTTCCTACCAACAGAGGCCACCATCTGAATTTTCCCATCAAATCTTCGGCTATTTCCGGGCGCAACCACACGGTGCAACCACAATGGTGGCCGAAAACGACATACTATACTACTCTCCTGCCCAACACTTATCTAATGCTGCTTTTTCTCCCCGGATTTTTCTCCTTGTTACAGACTTACACAAAGATACACCAGTCCAATATACTAACAGGCCAGCACACAGTTGCAATAAGGTTGGCCGGGGTGGGAAGAAGAACCACTTGAAGGGGTCGCCCAAGAGCCCTCTTCGAGACAAGGCGAATGAAGAAGCCAGGTTGGTATTACTGCACCATCGTCCATCGACTATTCCTGCACCATCGACTATTCCGTCCTCTTCTGCACCGTCGATCATTCTCTCTTGAATCACGTACAGAGTAAAAACAGCAAGCTGAAGGAGGAAGTCAGAGTGCTCAATTTGAACTGTCAGCTCCAAATGGATAGCCTAGACTTCCAGTCAAAGTCATTGAAAAAACTGAGGAGTGAAGTTGACAGACTTTCATTTTCAAGTAGTGAGGGTGAAAATCTGATGAAAGTTAAGTCTGTAGATCAGGATGTGTATGTAATGAAGCCTGTGTCGAGGCAAACCTAGTCAGAGTCCCTTTCTACGTATTCCCTTTGCTTCAAAATTAGCTGTAGACTTGCAACAGAGGGCATTAGAGAATCGAGCCTCAAGGAAAAGTTACAAGTTCAGGCAACTTCGCACATTTCTCACACACCATGGCATCAAGTTTTTAGCATGCAACGTGACATGAAACGCCGGTGTGAGAAATTTGCAGTAGAAGTGGGTGTTCAGCAGCTACAGAAGACCAGGGCTGGCAATGACGGAGGGAATGTGGAATAAAAGGGTGCCATCTCTTGAAGATGGCATTCAAGCATGTCAATTTGAGTGTGGAGCTTGGAGACTTTCGTGAAACTCCGGAGAAGAATGGTGAATTGTGGCCGAAGACTGGGACCAATAAAGGTGGTGACAGCACCGAACTTCGGTACCACATAGTTGTCAATGTTGTCAACTGCAAAAGTGCAGAAAACACAAAAAATGATGTGGTATTTCGAAGGCAGTGAGACAATTGAGAACATGCACACAATATTTGGTCCCTACAGGCAAGAGGTGTCACACCTTTCATCGCTTAGTGTAGGGAGGGACCAGACAAAACAGACAAGGTGGTTTCTCTTCGGGGACTATAAGTTCCTGTGTTCCACGATGGGGCACATGGGTATGTACGTGCTGGGATTATTCTGAAATATCCATTTATTCTTAATAGTGTATGTATAATATAATTTTCTGTCTGTTTGTAAACTTCATGACGCAACTCTTGGTCCATGGACTCGCTTCAAGGTTTAGCGGCGGTGACTTAGCACCGGTTGTGAGGCTTCGCCCATTCACTGACGTCGAGTTGTGACGTTTTGGAGTATTGGCTGGTTCCGCGTGTTGCGGGGGTATAAAAGGGGCGTGACAGGGAAATTCGGGGCTTTGGCCATTTGGGAGGAGTCCCTGTGTTTGAAAGAAGATTTGCTTGAAGAGTACTGAGACATGTGTGAATGAAGATTGGTCTGTTGGTGTAAATATCTGCAAGGTAAATCATTATTTTATTCAGTAAATAGTCTGATTGAACATGTCCTTCTTTGTTGTTGACTACGTCTCCTCTGTCTCTGGTTGTTGATGTTCAACGAACCCCTTGATAATTCTGCCTCCGAAAGCGAGACTTTGGCAGAACTTTCCCTTTTACGGGTGGTGGCAGCGATTCAAAAGAGAAAAAGAGTTATAGTATACCGATAGAGATTGCTAGTGTTATTAATATTCTATAATGGTAGAGGTTCATTTATTGGATTTTCAGTATATGTTGCTTCTATTTGTTACTCTCGTTGAGGGTAGTAATAGAGGTTCTTCACGTGACGTCACAGGTCAAAATGTCCGCCATTTTGGCCGTCAAATGACGCAACGTCAGACCATCAACACAGCGTTATTGACTTGGCTTTGAGGTTGTGGGTAGTCACCGGACCTCTTTTACCACTGTCTACAGCAAGCCGTATGGACGATTCGCCTTGTTTTCAACATGGTTTTCACCCCAGACCAACAACTTATCCTCAGAAACTGTGAGAGGTAAAGACAAAGTGATTTGTTGAATTGTATGCTCCCAGTGGTCTGTACGGGCCGGGCCGCTGAATGTTCGCACCGAGAAAAAGATGGCAACCTTCATGGCTTCATTTGACGGCCAGGATGGCGGCTGTATGGCGTCAGTGAAGAACCTCTGTACCTATAGAGATTGCTAGTGTTATTCCATAATGGTAGATCCTATAGGTTTATTTATTGGATTTTTATTATTTATAATATTGTACAAAACTACTAATTTTTGAGACTTCGTAGGGGGTATGTGAAACATTAAATGTATGCCTGGCGTCAGAACATAGGCCTACAACATACTGGACGTCAGCGGTAGGCTTGACGTCAAGCTTGCCGTCCGCTTTGTCTTTTGCGGTTGTTCTTTGCGCCATCATTTCAAGACCAGCGTCGGTGACAGCATTGTTTCTTGTTACACTACAGTGGTAATTGTCGGAGGTGTCGGTACCAGATTACCGGTTGTGGTAGAGGGAAGAAGAATGCTTTAATGGTGGAGAAAATCATTGCATTATCAGCTCTGAATTAGTCTCCAGGGTCTTTGACATTGACAAACACTGACAAGCTTATATTTACGATCCATTTTGGAGCGTTAGCTCAGTGTCAGTGCTCTCGAAGAGCTGAAATTTCTGGAGACAACCAATTTATGGGAGGCGTTCAATCGAGCAATGAGTGCAAGGCTACCAAAGAATGTAAGTTACCCTAGGAATGCAGTAGGTCGAGTACATGCAACTGTCCACTCAGTGAATAATCGTGTGCGTCGTTCTTTGGTGAAAGAAGCATGAACACCTCTCAGTCCAACGGCTGTCAAAACCCTGCAAGATATTGATAGAAGGTATCAATACTCACTTACTCATAAGAAGTCTCGTCGTTCTGAGCTAATGCAAAATCGCAGGGCCCAGGTTGCAGGTTACCTGAAGAAGAAGAAGACAGATGAATGATGCACAAGAAGGGACGAGAGGAACCAAAACCTGCAGCGGCATATCCAACTCACACCAAGGAAGGATGACTACTCCTACGCCAGACGAACGACGAGTTGATGTTCGTGATACGTTCGCTGCAAAAAGTTCCGTCGAGTCAAGATTTTAGCCAATCAGGCACAAATTTGAAATATTACGGCGTCGCTGATTGGTTGGCGTTTTGCCGGTTTTTGTACCCGTCGCATGGCGATGAAATCATCAATTGATCTTGTGACATCACCAAGTGCGTGTGCGGGTAGATAGGTTAGTTTAACATGTTAAACGTGGCCCCCGGCCAATTTTAGGCGTGCTTATGCAACGGCCTAGCTTAGGAATACAGTGTATTGTACGCAGAATATAATACGGTGTATTGTACGCGGGATATATGATAAGGTCACCTTAGGTGTAATGTACGAGCGATGTGTATGAAGAAACGCATGTGACATGTTTCGATATAATTGTTATACAGTGTATCTCAATCTATCGTTTTGGAATCCTGTTGGATTTTGTAGCCTGCCCTAATGTGTTGTCATTAAAAAGCTACACATCGGCCGAATAGGCCCAACATCTTCGGCAATCTTCGTGATTTCCTGCCAAATTTTCCTACCAACAGAGGCCACCATCTGAATTTTCCCATCAAATCTTCGGCTATTTCCGGGCGCAACCACACGGTGCAACCACAATGGTGGCCGAAAACGACATACTATACTACTCTCCTGCCCAACACTTATCTAATGCTGCTTTTTCTCCCCGGGTTTTTCTCCTTGTTACAGACTTACACAAAGATACACCAGTCCAATATACTAACAGGCCAGCACACAGTTGCAATAAGGTTGGCCGGGGTGGGAAGAAGAACCACTTGAAGGGGTCGCCCAAGAGCCCTCTTCGAGACAAGGCGAATGAAGAAGCCAGGTTGGTATTACTGCACCATCGTCCATCGACTATTCCTGCACCATCGACTATTCCGTCCTCTTCTGCACCGTCGATCATTCTCTCTTGAATCACGTACAGAGTAAAAACAGCAAGCTGAAGGAGGAAGTCAGAGTGCTCAATTTGAACTGTCAGCTCCAAATGGATAGCCTAGACTTCCAGTCAAAGTCATTGAAAAAACTGAGGAGTGAAGTTGACAGACTTTCATTTTCAAGTAGTGAGGGTGAAAATCAGATGAAAGTTAAGTCTGTAGATCAGGATGTGTATGTAATGAAGCCTGTGTCGAGGCAAACCTAGTCAGAGTCCCTTTCTACGTATTCCCTTTGCTTCAAAATTAGCTGTAGACTTGCAACAGAGGGCATTAGAGAATCGAGCCTCAAGGAAAAGTTACAAGTTCAGGCAACTTCGCACATTTCTCACACACCATGGCATCAAGTTTTTAGCATGCAACGTGACATGAAACGCCGGTGTGAGAAATTTGCAGTAGAAGTGGGTGTTCAGCAGCTACAGAAGACCAGGGCTGGCAACGACGGAGGGAATGTGGTTAATAAAAGGGTGCCATCTCTTGAAGATGGCATTCAAGCATGTCAATTTGAGTGTGGAGCTTGGAGACTTTCGTGAACCTCCGGACAAGAATGGTGAATTGTGGCTGAAGACTGGGACCGATAAAGGTGGTGACAGCACCAAACTTTGTATGCAAGTTGTCAATGTTGCCAACTGCAATAGTGCAGAAAACACAAAAAAATATGGTATTTTGAAGGCAGTGACACATTTGAGAACATGCACACAATATATGGTCCCTACAGGCAACAGGTGTCACACCTTTCATCGCTTAGTGTTGGGAGGGACCAAACAAAACAGACAAGGTGGTTTCTCTTCGGACATTACAAGTTCCTGTGTTCCACGATGGGGCACATGGGACAGAATTCCATGTACACTATTACATGTATTATAATACCAAGAGACCACGGCAAAAGGTGACGCAAAAAGAGACCTGTTTCCCATGCTTTACACTATACGCTTCCGAGAATGTGTACATTTCATCTTGGTCAGAAGGTGAGGCTGCCGATGATGACGAAGACGACGTTTGGGTAGAGTGCAACACCTGCCAGGAGTGGTTCCACCCAATGTGTGTCTCCATCGCTGACCCTGTCCGCCTTCTGTCCATAAATGAATACATCCTGTCCTCGCTGCTCTGGATCTGTTAACTCAACTGATGTGAATGACATGATGTTGTTCACTCAGAATGTGTTGACTGTATACCTAGGGAAGATTTGCTGAATCTGGAAAAGGAGTGTGAAGATGCCCAAGGCGAATTGGATCGGCTCCATGACTTAGCTACTGCTAAGATGGCCTTGGAAGGGAGTCTGAAAAAACTGGGGGTGGATAAGCAGGCTTATCATTCTCAGTCCTTTGTGGGAAATCACATCCATAACATGCTAAAAATGGGTGAAGGAGTGGGATTGTATCCCACACATTTTCCCCAATGCAACATCACACCGAAACTGCACATCCTGATCTTCCATGCTCCTGACTTTGCCAGGCAATGGAAGTCGGTGGGGCTCTTCTCTGAGAGCGGCCTGGAGAGCATTCACAAGCAGGTGAACTCCAATGTCAGCACGTTCTGCACAATGCAACATCACACTCAAACTGCACATCCTGATCTTCCATGTTCCTGACTTTGCCAGGCAATGGAAGTCGGTGGGCCTCTTCTTTGAGAGCGGCCTGGAGAGCATTCACAAGCAGGTGAACTGCAATGTCAGCACGTTCTGCACAATGCAACATCACACCCAAACTGCACATCCTGATCTTCCATGTTCCTGACTTTGCCAGGCAATGGAAGTCGGTGGGGCTCTTCTCTGAGAGCGGCCTGGAGAGCATTCACAAGCAATTGAACTCCCAGGTCAGTGCATTCTGCACTGTCAGGTGCAGACAGCGGAGAGCCTCACTTGTCTTCAGAGAGCATTCAGAGGAAGATGATATACCATTCATTTGTAAATTATGACCTAAAAACAATACAAAGAACCAAGATCTCGCGGAACGGCATCTCCGCAGAATCCACAAGTTGCTTCCTAATAAGCTAACTGAAACTAAAGTATGTCGGGATGTTTTGTGGATTGGCAAACAACCTGAGAAGAAGGATTGATCAGGGATGTGGACAAACCACAAGGTCGTTTTTTTTAACGTAGCTTTGACGTTGTGGGCAGTCATCGGACCTCTTCTACCACTGTCTACAGCAAGCGGTATGGACGATTCGCTTTGTTTTCAACATGGTTTTCACACCAGACCAACAACTTATCCTCAGAAACTGTGAGAGGTAAAGTGATTTGTTGAATTGTATACTCCCAGTGGTCTGTACGGGCCGCTGAATGTTCGAACCGAGAAAAGATGGCAACATCCAAGGCTTCTTTTTGACGGCCAGGATGGCGGCCGTGTGGCGTCACTGAAGAACCTCTGTACCTATAGAGATTGCTAATGTTATTCTATAATGGTAGATCCTATAGGTTTATTTATTGGATTTTTATTACTTATAATATTGTACAAAATTAATTTACTAATTTTTGAGACTTCATATGGGGTATGTGAAACATTAATATTATGTATGCCTGACGTCAGAACTTAGGCCTACAACATACTGGACGTCAGCGGTACGCTTGACGTCAAGCTTGCCGTCCGCTTTGTCTTTTGCGGTTGTTCTTTGCGCCATCATTTCAACACCAGCGTCGGTGACAGCATTGTTTCTTGTTACACTAAAGTGGTAATTGTCGGACATGTCGGAGGTGTCGGTACCAGATTACCGGTTGTGGTGGAGGGAAGAAGAATGCTTAAATGGTGGAGAAAGTCATTGTATTTATCAGCTCTGAATTGGCATCCAGGGTCTTTGACATTGACAAACACTGACAAGCTATATTTACGATCGATTTTGGAGCTCAAGCTCAGTGCTCTCGAAGAACTGAAATTTCTGGAGACAACCAATTCATGCGAGGCGTTCAATCGAACATTGAGTGCAAGGCTACCAAAGAATGTTAGTTACCCTAGGAATGCAGTAGGTCGAGTACATGCAACTGTCCACTCAGTGAATAATCGTGTGCGTCGTTCTTTGGTGAAAGAAGCATAGGAACACCTCTCAGTCCAATGGCTGTCAAAACCATGCAAGATATTGATAGAAGGTATCAATACTCACTCATAAGAAGTCTCGTCGTTCTGAGCTAATGCAAAATCGCAGGGCTCAGGTTGCAGGTTACCTGAAGAAGATGACGATGAACAAGATGGGACGAGAGGAACCAAAACCTGCAGTGGCACATCCAACTCAAAGACCAAGGAAGGATGACCACTCCTACGCCAGACGAACGACTAAGAAGACGACGTCGAGGGCCACTTCAACAATTACAGCAACATGGTAATGTAGGGTGTGGGTGAAAGGAACACAGAATGGGTACGGGGTCTGTAAAGTTAAGTATGCTGGCGATGTCAGGCAGGGCGAAGCGTGAATATGCACATCGGCTCGCGTATGGTAAATCGGCACAAGACCAGGCAGGATATCAAAAATGGAAGAGAGGTGTCACATTTGTGCAATAACTGGCTATGTGTAAACCCTCAACACCTGAGCTTGGAAGAGTCTGCCGTAAACAATAGCCGCTGGTATTGCCACCGGAATGTTATGTGTGTTGGCCATGGCGGGAGACAGTACCCAAATTGTCTGTTTTTTGGCTAGGCCCAAAGGTACGATTGAGGATTTCGGTTATGATTTCTCGCGTCAGGTTCATTTGTTTAAATGTACTATACTAACTACCCACATATCCACTCCATTGATTCATACGTACTTTAAAAATTTGATGAAATTATGTCTACAAAAATTGGCCTTAAGGCAAGCTGTCACTCATTTCACTGAACACTGCTGAATGAGCAGCAGACAGGAAGTACAGACTCACCACGTGTACGTGTTTTGACAGGAAGACGGGAAATTCACACGAATATTTTGGTAGAAAATAGTAAACTGACATTTCTTCCAAACATTCACCAGTTATCATGGAAAATAAAAAATACATGTATCTAACTGGCTTTAATGGGGAACCGGAGGAACTAACGTCACGACGTGGCGCTGTGAGCAGTGCGACCGAAGTTTCTTTTTTCTAACGTTGTTTCCATTTATTTCTGGCGTGAAAAGCACCCGTTTGTTTCGGTCGCCTGGCATTAAAATTTACACCATCTTGTAGCAGATGAAAATATCTGCATTTTGCGGTGCTTTTTTTCCTTAAAATGAAGAGATAGATGGCGATTATGGCAACGTCATTATCTCATTATTCCTGTAGAAAATGTACAGCAGATTTTTTCATGACGCAACGTCAACACCTAAAACGACGTCAATGACGTCGTTTCGGTCGCACTGCTCGCAGCGCCGACCTGTCGGGATTTCCGGCACGCGGGTTCCTCATTGCCACTGAAAGACCGAATTAGAGTTTAGCCAGGTCCCGTACCTGTAATGACTTGCGCAGGGTATTGGCAAAGAAATTGAGGATGTAGGAATGATTTTCAGACACCTGGTCACGGATGTCGACTCTACTTCTGCAACAGTCATGTCAGATGGTTTCAAAAACATTGCTGATCCAATAATTCGTCAGGCCGACACTGTTCACCGTGGACAGTCTCGATTCCGCTCTGCCCCAAAAGCAGAGTTTAGTGCCAGCATGTTTCCGGTACAAGTAGGAATAGCGAATTACAAAGGCAGACATGAAGAAACTGTTTGCCCTGGATGTAAAACGGAGTTCCCTGGTAATGAAAGCATTATTCACAAAGTTTAATGGGAACACAATGGCCGAGACGGTTGATAGCATTGTTTCTTGTTACACTACAGTGGTGATTGTCGGAGGTGTCGGGTACCGTACCAGATTATACCGGTTGTGGTGGAGGGAAGAGGAATGCTTTAATGGTGGAGAAAGTCATTGCATTTATCAGCTCTGAATTAGTCTCCAGGGTTGACATTGACAAACACTGACGAGCTATATTTACAATCCATTTTGGAGCTGAAGCTCAGTGTCAGTGCTCTCGAAGAGCTGAAATATCTGGAGACAACCAATTCATACGAGGCGTTCAATCGAACATTGACTGCAAGGCTACCAAAGAATGTTAGTTACCCAGGGAATGCAGTAGGTCGAGTACATGCAACTGTCCACTCAGTGAATAATCGTGTGCGTCGTTCTTTGGTGAAAGAAGCATAGGAACACCTCTCAGTCCAATGGCTGTCAAAACCCTGCAAGATATTGATAGAGAAGGTATCAATACTCACTTACTCATAAGAAGTCTCGTCGTTCTGAGCTAATGCAAAATCGCAGGGCTCAGGTTGCAGGTTACCTGAAGAAGAAGATGACAGATGATGCACAAGAAGGGACGAGAGGAACCAAAACCTGCAGAGGCACATCCAACTCAAAAACCAAGGAAGCATGACCACTCCTACGCCAGACGAACATCTATGAAGACGACGTAGACGGCCATTTCAACAATTACACTTAGCAACATGGTAACGTAGGGTGTGGGTGAAAGGAACACAGAATGGGTACGGGGTCTGTAAAGTTAAGTATGCTGGGGACGTCAGGGCGAAGCGTGAATATGCACATCGGCTCGCGTATATGGTAAATTGGCACATGACCAGGCAGGATATCAATAATGGAAGACAGGTATCACATTTGTGCAGCAACTGGCTCAATGTGTAAACCCTAAAACACTTGAGTTTGGAAGAGTCGCTGGTGATGCCACCGGAATTCATGGTGTGTACACGTGTTGGCCATGGCGGGAGACAGTACCCAATTTGCCTGTTTTTTGGCTAGGCCCAAGGTACGTATTGAGGATTTTGATTATAGGGTTTTTTCACAGAGCACTGCTCTCCCAGGCGCATGCTTTCATCGGTATGATAATAAGGTGTTTTCGTAGTAGAGTTTACCACCTGTCCATTCCTGGGCCGTTGTCTGATTGGCTGCTTACGATTAGGAGGCGTGGATCTCAATGCGGTAATAGGGGTGTTTTTTAAGTCGACTGACCCAACGCTGTTGGACTCGTCTGTATGGTACCGCTCTTGCCCGGCCTGACCAGGAGCAGCTGCCGCCTGGTGTAAGCTTGTGAAGTTAAGTTGTTGTAGAAAAAAACAAAGACAACGATGCACAGGCCCTGCACATGCTATACGAAAATCAACGACCAAATAAAATCTGTTGCATCCGTAGAATCGAGTTACGAGTGGATCACTTTATTGCCCAGCAGAGGATAAAGTACAAATCCGTACATCCTCATTCAATCGGGTCAGTCGACTTTAAAAACACCCCTACCGCATTGAGATTTGCCGCCAGTACGCCTAGTTTTATTCTGTCGACATAGAAAGAACAGAGTCTGTTGACATACACTAAGCAATCCAGTTCAGAGCGCACATAAAGTGCTCCGCGCTGTGCGCCAATTAACGCTCACAATAGACGCTATGCTCTAATCCCCAATGCGCGTTAAATGACAAAAGGCTTCTGCGCCACAATTGAATTCTTATGCTCTTTGCTTGCTTTGGACTGCGCTTCTTGTGCCCCTATTATTAAGGTGACAAAAGGTTATGTGCTCACTCATTCAACTCTAGTGCGCTGTTGACCAGCGATGCCCACTGTTCGCCGGTGTAATGTGCTGGTAATTTCTTACCTGTTTCCTTGGGCGTCCGACGGTGGCGCTTCGTATCGGAGCACGAGTAGTCAGTGCCACCGTCGAGGCCCAGGGAACCAGGTTAGTAAATTTCCAGCCAATGAAACATCAGCTGCAGTACAGTCAGTCATTCATTCAGTCCTCCCCTTATTTTAATATGAATTGTGTAGAAAGCATGCGCTTGGGAGAGCAGTGCTCCATGAAAAAAACCTAGTGATTTCTCGCGTCAGGTCCATTTGTTTAAATGTACTATACTATCAATGCGCTGTTTTATGTATTGTATTTTATTCTCCCCAGTTTGGGGTTTATCGATAAATAATAATAATAATTACCTATTGTCCTACCCTTGATCGGTCTCAAGATATGTACTCCACACATCCATTGATTCATACGTACTTTAAAAATTTGATGAAATTAATGTCTACAAAAATTGGCCTTAAGGCAAGTTGTCACTCATTTCACTGAACACTGCTGAATGAGCAGCAGACAGGAAGTAGCACGTGTTTTGACAGGAAGAGGGAAATTCACACGAATATTTTGGTAGAATACAGGAAGTCAACTTCCAGATTTAAATTTTCGACCCCAACCGGGGTCTTCTTCAGGCTGGCACTTAACAGTACAAGACTCTAGAATATTATCACTGTATATTATCACGTTGTGTGTCAATTTTAGTGCTATTTCTTTCTTTGAATATTTTGGTAGAAAATAGTAAATTGACATTTCTTCCAAACATTCACCAGTTATGATGATAATAAAAAATACATGTATCTACTGGCTTAAATTGCCGCTGAAACAAAGATAGACCGAATTACAGTTTAGCTAACAGGTCACGTACCTGTAATAAAACTTGCGCAGGATATTGGCAAAGAAATTGAGGATAGGAACGATTGTCAGATACATGGTCACGAATGGCGACTCTACTTCTGCAACAGGCATGTCTGAAATGTCTGACGGTTTTAAAAACATTGCTGATCCAATAATTCGTCAGGCCGACACTGTCCGCCGTGGACAGTCTCAATTCCGCTCTGCTCAAAAAGCCGAGTAGTGCCAGCATGTTTCCGGTGTAGGAATTACAACGGCAGACATGAAGAAATTGTTTGCCCTGGATGTAAAAAAACGGAGTTTCCTGGTAATGGAAGCATTCACAAAGTTTTATGGGATTACGAGCGAATTGGTAGCAAAATGGCCGAGACGGTTGATAGCATTATTTCTTGTTACAGTGGTGATTGCCGGAGGTGTAGGTACCAGATCACCGGTTGTGGTGGAGGGAGGAGGAATGCTTGGTGGAGAAAGTCATTGCAATGATCACCTCTGAATATTTATTGGTCTCTAGGGTCTTTCACATTGACAAACAGTGATAAGCTATATTTACGATCCATTGATGCCATTTTCGAGCTGAAGTTCAGTGCCAGTGCTGTCGAAGAGCTGAAATTTCTGGAGACAACCAATTCATGCGAGGCGTTCAATCGAGAATTGAGTGCAAGGCTACCAAAGAATGTTAGTTACCCTAGGAATGCAGTAGGTCGAGTACGTGCAACTGTCCATTCAGTGATATTAATGGAAGAGAAAGACAGGTCAGTACACCTTGCAATGAAGAGGACATTTGCATACCCGTAGCATTTTAAATAAAATGCTGAATGGTCAAAATTAAGTTGGCCTAGACGACCTCCTCCGTCGTCATCCACAACAATGAACGCCCGTTTCCATATTCCAAGTGTCCGAAAGCTTTCCGGCGGAAATATCACCTTGCAGACCACATGTTAATTCACTCATTTACTCGTACATGCGACAAAGCTCACAGATTTTGGATCTGCATGGAGGCTATAGCCTATTTGCCATGTCAGAAAAGAATAAAAAAACAAAAGTACTGTAAAGTAATAATTGAAGTGATTTCATGCCGTGTCTGACATGTTGGATTGTTCATTGGTTTATCTTGGCATGGTAAACACACATTCGAGGAACCAGCCACATCTGAGTGGATATGTTCTCAAGCATTGAATGGAGAGGTAACTTGACGGTATTCGTTTGGAGCATGGAATGCATCTTATTGCGGACGCTAAGGAAAATGTTGCGACTCACTAAACCTCCAATATATAGTCGCAATATATAGTCGACCGATTCGAGAAGATTCGGCACGTCATTCATTTCGGAACTACCTGGAGCAACGCATGACAAGACTGCGGCGGAATGGTGCAATGAGTTGCGGGCTTTTCTGGACAATCATCAGAAGAATACGCTAGCCTATATTGGGCGACCCGGCCTATGGCAATCTCCATCTTCAACTGTTGAACACGTTCACCGGTAATAATCTGCAGCCAGCGCAACTTGACTTAAACAACACGGGTGCCAAATTGTTGAGCGGTCAATTGGAGCGGCTGTTCGAAAGCATGGCGCACACGAGCGATTTTTTGAGCGATTTTCTAGGCGACTACAGGAGCGACTGAACATATTTTTAGTTTTTTTTACTCTTTCTTTACTCGTTTGCGACAAATGCTTCACTGGAAGATCAGTGATGTCGCGGATGACAGAACTGATCGACCTCAAAGGTAATTATCGCATGCGACCTAGTAGTCGCATCGGTAGTCGCCCCCATTTTAGTCGCTCGTGTGCGCCATGCTGAACTGAAGTGGCGCATCAACCACATGAAAGAAAATTATAGTGCAATATGTCGATTTGCCGCCAATTATTCGCTGCCATAACAACCACTATTTCCGGTTCCGGTTTCCGTTGCATGGCAACCAGAACCCTTCTTCAACAATCTTCGTGATTTCCCGCCAAATTTTCCCGCGGACAGACGGTGCCACCTAAATTTTCCGCCAAATCTTCGGCTATTTCCGGGCATGCCCACAATGGAGGCCAAAAACGACATACTACTACTTTGGTGATTTTTTTCATCTTAGAGAGGTTCTCAAATACTACCAGCAGAAACACAAGCAGAATGGAGTTTAAATCCTTCTGTTATTATCTACTCTGGGTAATTTTTTTTAAAAAGATAGATTTTTGAATTCCTTAAGGAAAATAGTCCAGGCGTTATATTATCGACCATTACAGGATAATTAAAAAAAATGTCATGTGGTTATGTAACAGGGAACAGTATGGTTGATGGGAAATTTGAACTCTTTCTCAATACAGACGTGCAATGCAACAGTAACAATGTCGTCGAAAAGGTCGTCATTCACTGTTAGTTAGTAGTGTAAGTGTAAGAGTGGCAAAGTGGATTTCTTTGTTCGGGAAAGAAATGTGATATAACTACTACGGGTCAGTTGTCAATGCCCACAAACATTGAATGAAGCTAGTGGCTTGGTTGACGCATTGAGAAGATGAGAGGATTCCTGTATGTAAATGTTGACAAAACATTCAGATTCACAATATATTCTCAACTCAGCTATACAAGATAAAGATGATAAAACATGGGAGAAAACATGAGTGGAACACACACACATGTGAGAGTTAAAAATGTTGTCGTGAGGTGCTGAACATCCTCTCAGTAAATGAGAATTACCACGCAAGAAAGGAATTTATGGATTGAAAAACATGGATGATATCACAAAACTGAATATGAAGGATGACGATGACTTAGGTGTTGGACACTGTATTCAAAGGGGCAACAAAAGAAATGAAGGATTTCCTTTTGGTGCAGAAGCAAATGTTGGATAGGAATCCAAACGGAAGGAGATGAGACAACCATACCATTCATTAAAGGTGTGCTTGAACATTTCAGTGTCCAGAATTCCAGAATTATGGTGGAATACTGCATGACGAATGCTCTAAGTCTATTATTACAAGTCTCGGACACCAGGGCCCGGTTTCACAAAGAATCTTAAGTCAGTTTTGTTGACTTAAGCTTCAATTTACCTGGCTTAGGCCTAAGTCTGCAGTTCACAAAAAAACTTAAAGCGGACTGTTCGTGCCGAGTCAAAGATTCCACAGCACCGTTTCCGGAGCGGCCGCCGCAATGCATTTACCAGTTGTTGTTACGAATAAAACGGGACGTTTTATTATTTTTGGTTCACTTTGGACAGACGCGAGCAATCCGCTTTAAGTCAAAAAAGTGTCTTAAAGTTAAGACGGTTAGCTAGGAGGCTTAAGTCAGCTGGAGTTGACTTAAATATGGCTGCCCTCTTGAGAAACTTCCCACTTCGCGAATATTTTTGTGTGTATCTAGGCCTGGGTTCCCCCTTAGGAGTCTCAACGCACTTAATGACCCCACTTACGCTGAATTATTGNTGGTTATATTCCAGACTCCGTCATCTGAAAATGAATGGATAGAAGTGGCAGGCGAAGTGGCAGGCGAATTTCTTCACAAGTGGAATTACCCATGCTGCATTGGTGCAATTGATGGCAAGCACATAGCAATAAAACAGCCAGGTCACTCAGGATCAGAGTTTTTTAATTACAAACATATCTTTAGTATTATCTTCATGGCTGTGGTAAATGCCAACTATCGGTTGATATACGTGGATGTTGGAGCAGCTGGTCGAGCAGGTGATGCAGGGGTTTCAATGACTCTGTCATTAAGGATTCATTACTTTCAAATGCACTAAATGTGCTCTCCCTCGTAAATTGAAGGGACACAGGTGTATTATAAAAGTTGGGCATTTTTTCGTGTTTTAGCCTGTTTTTGTGGCTTATTCAATGCAGAGTGCTAACGCAATCATCATGATTTATTTAGTGCATACAAAAGTTGATTCATTCCCGGACAAATTGTTGTCTTCAGTTCTAATATAATCCAACAGTAACACAGTTAAATTTTGAATTAAAAATTTGATCCAAAAACACAATTTTCTTGAATTACATGACAGGTTTATAACGGATTAACAATCTGAAATGTACATCCAGTGGGCATCATCACAAGCAACAATAATCCGCTGGTTAAATGAGAATAGAGTAAACTACACTGAAATTATATCAAATTTAAACTTTTTGAAGTGTGTTTAAAAAATTTAAATTTGATTTAATTTCAGTGTTGTTTATTCTTCACTAATTTAACCTGCGGATTATTGTAGCTTGTAATGATGCCCACTAGAGATGCACTTTTCAGATTGTTAATCTGTCATGAACCTCAGGTTATGTAATTCAGGAAAGTTGTGTTCTTGGTTCAAATTTTTAATTCAAAATGTTACTGTTTTACTGTTGGACTATATTAGAATTGAAGATAATAATATGTCCAGGGATGAATGAACTTTTGTATGCACTAAATAAATCATGATGATTGCGTTATCGCTCTGCATGAATAAGCCACAAAGAAAAGGCTAAAACAGGAAAAAATGGCCAACTTTTATAATACACCAGTGGATGACGCTACGTCAAACATACTTCGGGCGCCTCGCGTCTTCTGAACTTTGCTCTTGTTTTATAACGTCGTCTAAAATATCCTTTTGTGATGATGTTAGGAATTAATACATTTACGGTTATCTATCTAAAGTATCCATAAATATAGTTTTGAAGTTTGAGTTAAATCCGTTTGGTAGGAATGTTGCAATTGGGCAATTTTGCAAATGTTCGACCTTAGAAAAGTTTTGACATTTCGATGTTGACGCGGCGAAGTCAACATGTCGCACATTGTTACTTGTGGCCAGTCGCAAGAAGTGCGAACGGTTTAAATGTGAGACCTTTTCACTTAATAGGGGGGGGGGGTATTTATTATTCGCAGTCAGTGCTCGAAAAGTAGCTATTTTACTCGCCATTGGCGACCAGGAATTTACACTTGGCGAGTTGTTTACGAAGGCAGGACGCCATTTGGCGAATAAAATTTACAATTTTTGAAGATATAATTCGCCAAATGATATTTGTGAAAGCACACTTTTGAAAATAAGGCCTTGGCGCAAGAAATGCAGACATAACCCCAATGGCGCCAAAAGAAGCTTCGTCGGCCATGTCGGCACGGTAACCAACATCGAAATTGGAATCAATCGATCGCAGCGCCCCCAAAATCATCGCTGTGGCCAAATTTTGAACTAAGCCAGAGGACTTTTGGGGCGCTGCGATCGATTCCTCGAATGTGCGCGGGAACGAAATAGAACAAGCACAAAGCAAAGGCGTGCAGTTAGTATCCACTAAAGATTTCATTTATGCAATTATATAAATTATTTAATCCAAAAACTTGCTTATGTATCATAATCTGGCCAAGTCCAAGGATATCCTTCTCTGTAGTGATCATTTACAGACCTTTTCTGCTACCTCGATCCGCCAGCAAGTGCCCAGAGTTTGTTTTTATACATACCCCAGTTCGTCAATCTTCGGCCTTTCCTCGGCAACTTCCGACGTCTGCGTTGCAGATTTGGTAACTTCGACGAAATTTTATTTCATTTAAGATCTGACCATCATCATCATTGATCTACGGGGATTTTATGCATTTTAAACGAAAATTTGTAGCTGTCATTTCGATGAAATTTTCTTCTCAGATACTGGGAAATCGCATCTGAGAGCTTTAAAAATCCAAATTTTTCTGGGGGAGGCCCCCCAGACCCCCCGCCGGCGCGCGCCTACGGCGCGCCGGAGTGGCGACTGACCTTTTCAACCTTGTCGCCAACTGGCGAGGGTCGCCTTCGGCGACTTTTCGAGCACTGATTAATTTGTAAATTGTAGGCCTAGTAATTGAGATGTTTAAGTATTTTAGGGCCAAGGGAGAGCCGCTGTAAGTTTTAAGATTAACTTGTGTGACGTCATGGATTATTTTGTGTTCTTACGCCTGCTCTGTTGTGAAACTATAAGGAGGACTGCTGGCCGGGAAATACCCATTGTGTGGTTTCACCCCGGTCCCACTTCGGCTCTAGCTCGGCCACTGACAGCCAGCTACAGAGAAGAAATTCCTCCCCTGGAAGGAAACAGTAAGGTACACGTACCACGTTGTACCTATGCTGAAATCAGTGCATTCGGTTATGCTAATTAGTTATGCAAACTATGAATATGTTAATTGAGTGAGTGAGTGAATGAGTGAATGAGTGAATGAGTGAATGAGTGAATGAGTCAGTGAGTGAGTGAGTGAGTGAGTGAGTGAGTGAGTGAGTGAGTGAGTGAGTGAGTGAGTGAGTGAGTGAGTGAGTGAGTGAGTGAGTGAGTGAGTGAGTGAGTGAGTGAGTGAGTGAGTGAGTGAGTGAGTGAGTGAGCGAGTCAGCGAGTCAGCGAGTCAGCGAGTCAGCGAGTCAGCAGGTCAGCGAGTCAGCGAGTCAGCGAGTCAGCGAGCGAGCGAACGAACGAACGAACGAACGAACGAACGAACGAACGAACGAACGAACGAACGAACGAACGAACGAACGAACGAACGAACGAACGAACGAACGAACGAACGAACGAACGAACGAATGAATGATGTATTATAATCAATCAGCAAGAATCAATAAATAAGTTACGTTGATCAAATTCAATTAAATTACTGTTGTTGTTGAAGCCTGTTAGTGTTAGTCCTGCCGAGCCACGTTACATTCCTTTTATTCCAAATAAGTCTGTCTTACCACTCGGGCGTGCCAGAGTGTTAGTCCTGCCGAGCCACGTTACATTCATTTTATTCCAAATAAGTCCGTCTTACCACTCGGGCGTGACAGAGTTAAACTCAAAATGGGAAATGAAACAATCAAAGAATACAATGCTGTCTTCCCAGAATGTCCAACAACGAAAAAGTTGATTCTCGAACACGTCAAACAAAATCTAATTCGCGGGATGTGATATTCAATTCAAATATATTTGAATCAATTCATTTCATCCCCCCCCCCCCTCCCCATATATGGGGAGGGGGGGGGGGATGAAATGAATTGATTCTTGTTTACCGGTATTAGATGTAAACTCGTGTTATTTTTGTTGAAATAAACTGTTGTTGGTGTTACTGTTAGCTACTTTTGCGCATGCTGTTTCTGCGTTTTAACATGTTTCATTGTTTGACATTAACCCTCTCAACAGGTTTTTCTGAACCAAAAGGCCAAATGCAAAAATCTTCAGTATAGGCGTTCACTCAAAGCCTATTCATCTTTTTTTCATTGGAAAGCTGTCAGAGGTGGGTTTTCAGTGGTTTTTTAAAGATTTCCATAATTTTGGAACTTTTCAATCATCCCAAAATCAAACAATGCTGTTATCGCCGCTACGGGCGATTTCTGTGGTGCGATTCAGATGCTGACATGATGATGCATTGTTACCACTCTATGAAAGCATGGCGGAGAACATGCCGTGGATTCGGAATTGAGATTGGCTGATCAGAAAAATCTCCTTAAAACGACACGAATATGCACTTTTGATTTAATAAGAAAAATGCTAAAAATTATTGAACAAATGTCGAAGTATGGATGTTCATCCATGGAGGTAACTGTACGTTAGTGCTCATTTTCAGGCCCCTTTAGGACCGCGAATCGGATTTGCGCCCACTCACTGCCGTCCTGGTTTCATCTGAGAGGCGAACCAACAAAATTGTAGGTGGGCCGCAGGATTGAAGATTTTTTCGCGTAACTTGTTAATGACTAAAACGACGAGTGCCAAGCTCGGAAAGCAACTACATGTGTGGTTTATTTGTTCACTGATCACACTGCTGTGATGTAAGAATGTCGCACATTCCGTTTTATGTACGGTAATCCTTTTTCTACAATTTAACATTTTCTGCTACTTTCAAACTTTCCCGGTTTCCAGCTTTTTTTCCCGAAAACTAGTATAAGCCAGGACTTTTTGCAGTGCTACTGCTAGCTACACTAGGCGTATACGGTACTCGCCTTAGTACAGGCCTAAGGCAGTTAGGCACCGCCTAGGCTAGGCCTAATCCACCAGCAACTTCCTGACATTCAAAACAAGCAATGCCAGTAAATGCGATGTTGTCATCAAGT
>NMRB01005246.1:0-12691 GCA_002633025.1 Notospermus geniculatus
TAAATTTGGTATAACACTGTAATTAATGGTCCAATTTTCATGCAACTTTCACTGAAATGATCTTTACTCCAACATCTTTCCAGAGAGGCTGAATGCTGAGAAGCTTCTCAGGTAACCTTTAAGGAACGTTCTAAAATACGACCCATAGAAAACGCTTTGAAATTTCGAACTAGCGATACCACCTTTCTCACCCAATGTTGAGTTCCTATTCTTGCTGGTGCAATACAGGGCTTTATTTCTTCTTGAAATTGACAGGCATTACCTGGGCTTTCCAAAACAACGAAATAGCCTTGACATTCGGTCTGAATCAAACAGAATATTCCACACTGAATGGCGGACCCCCTGGCCCTGGAGTTCATCTCTCCAGTATCAAAATAAAGCTCGAAAAAGACAGCTAAGAGAGGTAAAGATGTCATGCCGTCTGATGGACCACAGAAAATCAGCAGCTTCCAAGATAAATACATGTGTACTTCTTTATGCCAGGCTTTTGTCAAAGTTGTTTTGCTAACCGAAAGATTTCAAATGCTAAAATCGTACTTAGAAACCCTACCACAAAAGTATTCACTGGAAAGCACTTACAGAAGCTTTTCAATGAATACCTATATGTGACGGACTTCGAGTGCCGTTGTAACGTCGATCAGTGTTCCCCGTATTTCTGTGTTTTTCTTATTGTTTCCGTCCTGACGGATTGAGCGGCAACTAACCCAACAATAACCATTCTAGGCCACGTCTATTGTTGGGGAAGACTGAGCTACAGAAAGACTCACCTATGTTACACCGTACATGACTTTTCCATCATCGCTATTGGCCCGTATTTTAGAAGCTTCCTAACTCTAAGGTTTACCTTTAGCTATTGTTTGCAGGGCAGAATACAAAAGCTTAAAGTCGACCTTAGAGTTAAGGAGGCTTCTCAAATACGAGCCAATATTTTTGACTTAATAAGCTTTGCCAACAAACGCGTTATTAGTCTCGCGCAGCCAGCCATTTTGTTCCGCAGAACTGCACTACACACTTTGCGGATCCCCAGATTCGAAACAACGGCTGGGTGACCGAGACTACTGATTTTACATGAATTAAATTATGCCATGCGTTCTACATGTACCTAAATAGACCAACTTATCACGAGGGTAAACCATGAATGGTACGCAGTTGGTTTCGCAAAATGGTAAGTGTAGGGCTACAGTTGGAATTTTTTCACGTATCTGCTCTGAATCGAATTTCGGTATTTTACGACACGAGTTCGGCTCGGCCCTCTTCCCCGATTCCTGAGTTAGTGACGGTGGCCCATCGTCATCCCATGCAGTGGGTTTTTTGCTAGAGACCAAATCTGCCCTGGCTTGATTTTATTTCTACAAATGGCGATTGTATATTGCCGCCATCTTGGATCGCGGCCAAGGAAGGAATTCCTGCACGCTCCTCCTGGCTGGAAGCTGGTCAAAAAGATTATATTCAAAATCCTTTACTCCAGCTTCTAACAGAGGAAGTGCGGGTATATGCAAGTGTGACTTGAAATTTCCTGGCAATCTCTACACTCGCCCCAGTGTTCAGTTGGCCATAGGTATATAAAAAGACCCACTAAACGCTGGCATGTTTGGTGCAAAATTCGAAGAATCATCAATAGACGGCGCTGTTTGACGAGAGATCCAATCATCATGAGCCATCATTCAAGATTTAACCGACGCCGCCGTAACACACCTTCCGGTTGGGTAAGATGTACACCCTTAGTCAATAATAAATGCCCAGCTAATTTTCCGGCATATCTCAATGAATATTTTTCATAGCCACGTTTTCTTTTCAGGCGCAAAATCTAGGGCCACTAGGACACCTTTTAACACCATAAAACTTGAAATCATTACACAACTGTGTTTTTGGCAAAAGTTTGAAATTTGGCCAAAAAATCATGTTTTTTTAATACTCACTTGTTCGGGTTGAAACTGGCACTGTTTTGAAGCCAGTCTGTTTCTGGACAATACAATTTTTTTAAATTCAAAATTGAGCAACTTTGTGACGATTTATGATGATTTTTCTGTGGAATAAAATCCCCGCAATTCCAGTTGACTCCAAGCCACATTTTATCAATACCCCGATCACGTGCCCTAATTCAGTAAGTCTATTGAAGGCCTATTCAAACCGGGGCCTATTNGGCATCAACCGTCATGCTTTGCGCGCCCCCGTGTGACAAATTAAGAAATGATGTTTGTTTTGGATCGGCATACATGTAGCTTGGCAAAAATCGATACTCATGAAACAAAAGTTGCAATATTAAAGAAAGTTCCAAAATTTTACTCATTTAATTCCCTCCGCACAAAATCTCTTATTCTGCGACGAAGTGCTTCATCAGTGTGGCCATCATAAGTATCTCGCAATATCTGGGCAGGCAAGTCTCCTCGGACATGCGCAAGGACGCGATTTTGATTATTCCGGTGAATGTGCCAGGCATTTCTGATGCCGTCTTTTTCTGGCTGTTTCATTGGCCGTATTAAGGCTGATTCATACTCCGTCCGGATTTTGCGCCGACTATGATCAATTTCACTGCGTGTGCACATTCACGTCGTGGAAACCTGCGATCAGTTTCATGCGCTTGACGGTCCGCAAGCGAGTATGAATCAGCCCTTACTCTTCTCTCAGCCGTTTTGATGATGCAGCAAACACATGAATACAATATACATACGCTGACAATGGTCGCAAAACATGTGACGTAATCTCCCTGGCACCCCTATCGAGCTGATTGAGTAGCGCCATCCATGAATTAGATCTTGGCCAATAGACTGACAGACCTTATTACATTATGCCGAAGGCGTGGTGACGAAAATCATTCTCCAAGCGTGCGGTTGATTGGCGTAGGGGCATGCGTAGTGTTAGACTGTAGTATGGAGACATTTCGTTGGAGAATATCGTACTATACGTCGCCGCATAAGTAATTTTCGTCCGTTACGTCGCTTAGCTGCAAGATACCTAATGGACCCATTAAATGTTATTTCATGGATACATATATTCGGGCAATTAATGGGTCCATTATTTCAGCCAATAGCGTCTTGTTTTTATATGGATTCATTAATTCGAATATACGTACCAATTAAATAGAATATATGTACTCATTAATTCGAATATATGTACCCATTAAATCGAATATGTACTCATTAATTCGAATATATGCACTCATTAAATCCAACACAACTTCCGCCGGTAAATAGTGAATTCCACCAATCAGGGTTCAGTTTTATATGGATCCATTAATTCGCACCACTTCTCTTCCGCCGATAAAAATGAATCCTGATTGGTGGAATTCAGCATTTACTGGCGGAAGTTCGTCCTGGAATTAATGAGTCCATAAATTGATTGAATGAGCTCATATATTCGAATTAATGAGTCCATATATTCGAATTAATGAGTACATATATTCGAATTAATGAGTACATATATTCGAATTAATGAGTCCATATGAAACAAGACGCTATTGGCTGAAATAATGGACCCATTAATTGCCCGAATACATGTATATGTATCCATAAAATAGCATTTAATGGGCCTATAAGAATTAAGTCCACTCACGCCTACCATCATATTCGTCGTATCAAAGGCCTCCTCCTGAAGGCTTCAGCAGTGTAAAGCGGCAAATCCACTGTCGCGATTTGGGCTTGAGACGGGGTTGCGGTCCCTTGCCATCGCCTTATATGGCAATCGGAAGTCTGGTAACCGCAAGGGAACGCAACCCTGTCTCAAGCCAAAATCGAAACAGTGGATCACCCGCTTAAAGCTCATTGCATTGTACCTCTTCGAATCTCACGTCCAATTGAAATCGACACTGTCACAGCCTTAAACCACTTGCCTCGGGACGATTGGGGGACATTCGTACTGGTCAAGTCGTAGATACAATCTGACAAAAAAGACGACACCGTCCACCTAAGCGCTGACACTCATTAGCACATGTATATTTTTATCTATGTATTTATTCATGGCGTGAACGATTTTTTGTAAGGACTGCTCTGTTAGTCTATTGTGTCGAAGATTCAGTGTGATACAAGTAATCAATAGTTCTACTCCATTGTCATTGATTTTATTGGAGATATATATGCATCGCATGATCATTCGGAAACGTCGAAAAAAGTTACAATATTGTGGATAGGGAAGCATGCAGAGATGAGGAGGCCATGAATTGCAAACTATAACTAACTTTATTAACAAGAGTATACATGTACATGTACATGATCACAAGAAGCTAAAAAGGTAGACAAATATGCGAATGTAAACACTGGGGACGAGGTTCCATTAAAAATTTGTTAAAATGGGTTAATGACGTTTTCAACTTCAGTAGGTCAAGATGCAGGCCTACATTTTGTACTATTCCCATTGATTTTGAAGCGGCAGATTTTGCAGAATGCGCCTCCGGAGTTTGGCTCTCTAATGCATTTCCCATTAAACTAAAATCCTTCTTTTGCCTTTTTCTCAAAATGGTGCTTGATATCGATGACCAACTGTCATGGCGCCACAACAAACCCCGCGAGCCATTCGCTTTAAAATGACGGCGCTTTGGCCAAATCTGTTACAAGTAGGTGAAGACAACACCGCTCAGTACCACAGGGTGTGAACACAACTCGCTCTGACCGTGTTGCGACCTCCTAGCTACCGTGTTGTCACCGTCTTGCCACTACTTCCATCTTCCCTAATCGCGAGCCACTTTTTCAACAGTTCTGAATGGTTGTGAAAGGTGACAACAAGGTAGTATGGCAAGCCAAACGTTGCAATATTCAACAAACGATATACATATTCAGGGAGCCCAGAGAGGTTTAATCAGCATCTCGAGTTAAAAAATTTTTTGGGGTTTGTGGGTTACGTTACACCCCGCTGACCACAAAAACCCAATTCTTAAGTTCCGCAAATGGTGCGTTTAGAAGATACAGCCGTTTGAATTTTGGGTACTAGTACTGACTTTATCATTGGACCAAAATCAGAGCATTGTACAGGCAGGGGTTTGGAAACTGATGTACAGCTAACTTTTAAATGGTTGGCTTGAGACCCTATAAATGTATTGCCAACAGATAGAAACATGAGCACACTGAGACAGAAAAACAAATTCTTATGTAGTTTATCATCCTGGAAATGACGCATTTACATCTACGTCTTTTTCCGAATTTCGGCCCATACATACTCTTTTTGTTGAATTTCTCATCACATAGCAAAAAAACAAATAAGAACATGCTAATCTGATTCAGTAGGCCCATGTTTCTATCTGTTGGCAATACATTTATAGGGTCTCAAGCCACCCATTTAAAAGTTAGCTGTACATCAGTTTCCAAGCTCCTGTACATTGCTCTGATTTTGGTCCAATGATAAAGCCAGTACCCAAAATTCAAACGGCTGTATCTTCTAAACGCTCATTTGCGGAACTTAAGAATTGGGTTTTTGTGGTCAGAGGGGTGGAACCTACCCCCCCCCAAAAAAAAATAATTTTTTTTGCACTCGGGAAGTTGCATCTGTGAAGATGCATGATGATGCTGGATTTTTTCTCCGTGTCCGCCGGGCTCTGATACCTGTTGCTTTCTGATTACGCCAATCAGATGGTAACATGATGGTATCACCAACTCTTTTTGTTGAATTTCTCATCACATAGCAAAAAAAAACAAATAAGAACATGCTAATGTGATTCAGTAGGCCCATGTTTCTATCTGTTGGCAATACATTTATAGGGTCTCAAGCCACCCATTTAAAAGTTAGCTGTACATCAGTTTCCAAGCTCCTGAACAATGCTCTGATTTTGGTCCAATGATAAAGCCAGTACCCAAAATTCAAACGGCTGTATCTTCTAAACGCTCATTTGCGGAACTTAAGAATTGGGTTTTTGTGGTCAGAGGGGTGGAACCTACCCCCCCCCCCAAAAATAATTTTTTTTGCACTCGGGAAGTTGCATCTGTGAAGATGCATGATGATGCTGGATTTTTTCTCCGTGTCCGCCGGGCTCTGATACCTGTTGCTTTCTGATTACGCCAATCAGATGGTAACATGATGGTATCACCGGTTACTTTAATGACAAATGATCTCCTGGAAACAAGTCCGCAGAGCACACTCATTCGATGAACGAGTGATACATACACGTAGTGTACAACCTCCTTCGATTTCAGCACCGTCAATCAGTGTTTGGCTCATCAAACGTGACCAGGTGTATAGGGAAGGAATGTCCCCAGGAAAAACTGTCCCAGGAACAAAAGATCCTATTGTTACATTCTAATCTCTGGGGATTGGTTTTCAATAGTAATGCCGCTTATTCCCTCATTCAACAATAGATGTGGACACTTTTTACAGGGGGACATTCTGTACCGTTACACCGGCACAGCAAAATGAGTCGCATGTCGCTCAGAAGGTGAGCCTCAACGAAGTAAGATGACACCAGGAGAGAATGGAAGAAATAGATTGCTTAGCTTTCATAATAGACGGACAATATTGAAACTGACAAACACTTGGTCTCATCCTGCCAAGCTAAGGGCGACATGCGACTCATTTTGCTGTACAGGTGTAACATCTGTGAGTGTTTCTGTAGCTCAGTGTTTCCCAACAATAGACACGGCCTAGAATGGTTTTTGTCGGGTTAGTTGCCGCTTAATCCGTCAAACAATAAGAAAAACACAGAAATACAGGGAACACTGATCGACGTTACACCTGGTCACAAATAGCCCAGCAGTTAGTTAGGGCAACCTGGTTTACTGGATTCGGACATGCGCATTTAGTTAGCAAATGCACGTCCGTCTCGTAGACTGGTGCTTTAACAGCCTACATTTCGATAGAGCAAACAGTCGTCTGCGAAAACGGCATTATTAGGAAAACGCAAAGGAAATTTGTTAGAATGCGGCCACCGTGCGATGTATCACCGATGACCGTTGCCTACCATGTGTCTGTACTTGGCCCATCCCATACTTCGTACGCCGCACAAACCCATGAAGAACTTCGCCGGGATTTGTTGCCTTCGCACCTCGAGTTGCCGTGCACCAATCAGGACACTTGTTAGGCAACCTCGCTACCAGTTGCAAAATTCGGAAAAAAGACGTAGATGTAAATGCGTCATTTCCAGGATGATAAACAACATAATAATTTGTTTTTCTGTCCCAGTGTGCTCATGTTTCTATCTGTTGGCAATACATTTATAGGGTCTCAAGCCAACCATTTAAAAGTTAGCTGTACATCAGTTTCCAAGCCCCTGTACAATGCTCTGATTTTGGTCCAATGATAAAGCCAGTAGGGCCTACCCAAAATTCAAAGGGCTGTATCTTCTAAACGCACCATTTGCGGAACTTAAGAATTGGGTTTTTGTGGTCAGCGGGGTGTAACCTAACCCACAAACCCCAAAAAGTTTTTTAACTCGAGATGCTGATCTCTCTGGGCTCCCTGACTATGTATATCGTTTGTTGAATATTGCAACGTTTGGCTTGCCACACTACCTTGTTGTCACGTTTCACAACCATTCAGAACCGCTGAAAAAGTGGCTGGCGATTTGGGAAGATGGAAGTAGTGGCAAGACGGTGACAACACGGTAGCTAGGAGGTCGCAACACGGTCAGAGCGAGTTGTGTTCACACCCTGCGGTACTGAGCGGTGTTGTCTTCACCTACTTGTCACAGATTTAGCCAAAGCGCCGTCATTTACGGCGGTTCAGCGCGGTTTTTAACCGTGTTGAACCGCCTTCAAAACCGCCCCGTGTGAGGGCTGCTTTAGATTCTATTAAAGGAGTTAGACGCCGAAGTTGTAAACACTCACTCACTGGTTCTCTATCCACGGACGCCTGCGGTGCTGCCACCTATTGTCGGTGATATGTACTGACGTGAATATCGTGAATATCGTGAGTGAGTTGCATCGGACCGGGAACCAGTCTAACGATCACGGGTGCTGCCACCTGCACGAAGGAATAAAACTAGTTTGCCGACCATATTTGTAAACAAACCAGCTTGTTTACAACTTCGGCGTCTAACTCCTTTAAGGCTCGTTTCCACAGACGCGTTTCACGCTGCGTGATGCGTCAAATCTTTTGTTATTTTCCGCCGCTCTGCTTCCAAACAATGGGCGAAGCGTCAAAACGCTCACGCTACCGCTTCTGTGGAAACGGGCCTTTAGGCTTCCCTTACATAGAAGTATACGGTATACGAAAACGCCATTTAACAAAGGCTTCAAGTGGACTCACGACCGCGAAGCCATTGTTAAACGCGGTATTCGTATACCGTATAGTATGTAAAGGAAGCCTTAAGGCCTGAACCCACTGTCGCGTTTTCCCGCCGCGGTTTCATCACTGCCCAACAAATTCTTTGTTATATTCTCGGTCTGTTGCCTTTTAACAAAGCATTTTCTGCCGCTGCGTTTTCCCGCTGCGGGAAAACGCGTCAGTGGGTTCGGCCCTTTAGGCACTTAACTACAGTATTGGAGCATGGTGCCGGTGGCGCCGGCTGTCGACAGAAAGATGCAATACAGTGGTCCTTTAAGGCTGTGGCAGAGTGGCCGAATTCGATTCGACAGTGAGATTTGAAGAGGTAGGCTACAATGCAATGAGCTTTACATTGCTGAAGCCTTCAGGAGGAGGCCTTTGATACGACGAACACCGATCGACTTGCTCAGCATTCGGAGGCACTATAAGCGTGAGGGCATTCCTTGGTTCTCATGAGGGCATTCCTATTGCTCCTCATTTTCTGAGGTTTCATTCGTGGATTATTTCCAACATGAACGTCTTAGCTTCAGCGTTAACGTTAAGCTTTTTCGTAATAGGGAGTTTAAGAAATCAAACGATAAACGTTATAACTTTATGACGTTATTTTTCATACTGTGAATTCACCAGATTACATGTACATGTATTTGTTGCATTTTCGGTACAAAAACTAACTTGTCGTAAAGTTAACGTTTACCATTTGATTTCTTAAACTCCCTATTGACGATGATGGTCAAGTTTCCCTTGTGTTGTGTCCCTTAGGAATGTCGGACGACATATGGCGTCGAGGTGCACATAGGTAGGGACAAGCGAGATTGTTGTTTAGCATACGGCAGGCCCCGCAGTCTTGAGTTTTGAGGTGGAAAAATGGCACTTTTCAAGGAAAAATGGCACTTTTTGACGATTTTCACAACTTGAAAAAATCGCATTTTTCAAGGAAAAAAGCTAAAATTTTGGTGTTTTTGCTGTTGCAGTGAAGAATGCTCTTCCGTCTACATCCCTTCGTTTTGCTAATACTGTCCTATCAGATCATGAGGTCAGTCGTGGCAATCGTATTGATCGTAGAAAAGTTTTGGACGGTTCAAAAATTTTGCTAGGTTCCTGATTGAAATCGTGGTCTTAATCGTGGAATAATCGTGGTGATCCTACATGTACCAGATCTTGAGGTCAGTCGTGGCAATCGTGTTCATCGTAGAAACGTTTTGGACGGTTCAAAAATTTTCTACGATCAACACGATTGCCCTCACAACTGACCTCAAGTTGTGATAAGATCTGATAGGATCACCACGATTACTCCACGATTGAGACCACGATTTCAATCGAGGCGCCATTCGTGCCACCTGAAATTGACCAATTGTGGTCATACTGCATCCAAAATTCCAAGCGCACCAAATCGTACCAGAACGTATCGACTCGCATCACCTCGTATCCAAACGTGAAACTTCACATCCACGATCAGTTACGAATGGCCAATCGTGACGTTCGTAACGGACCGCACGACAGTGGGAACTTAGCGCATTAGGAGCTGGAGTAAAGTCTTTTGAATATAATCATAAATCGTATTGTTCATTCAGGTGAAATTTCAGTTATTTGTTTAGATAGTTATTAAACTATGAAGTGCTAAAGTTCGATGCGGTATTTTTGCGCCAACCGATATCTATTTCAGACAGGTGTGAAAGGAATCCAAGTCCCCCTGGAATCCAAGTCCGCTTTTATTGTTCAGCGAAGGATTAGAATATATGGCTAGGGAGACCATGACCGTTCGAATATAACCTCACAATAGCGGGCTATTGTTTGGCGGATCTGCATTCCTAGGACGCTGATTCCTGCCACACCTGTATCAAAATTTTAGACATGAAATTTTGCTTTTTTCGTCATGTCAGCGATTCGACATTTAGGGCCGTATGCACCAAACGAAGATTATCTTGAACTCAGGTTGAGCCACAAGTTTTCCATTGCCACATCATGCCCTGGCCAACCTGAACAATTGAAAAGTTGTGGCTCAACCGAGTTCAAGATAATCTTCGTTTGGTGCACACGGCCCTTAGGGCTGAAATTTTTCACATTAGGTGGTTAATATCCTCGTTATTGCTTGTCTAAAACATCGAGATGCCAGCAGCTTGCAGAGTGTTGAATTTATTGAAAATTACTTACATGTAGGTTACCACTTTTGTGATATACATGACTGTACATCATCATCATCATATCATTACCGGCGTCGTAACCCTGCTGGGTTTTTGCTGGAGGTATGGAGTCCACGACAGGCTACTGTCCACCTGTGTGGGTTCTTTTACTTTCCCTGGCATAGACTCTCAGGTACAAGGGACCACGGCTTTTAGTCCCATCCGACGGACCCTCAATTAATTTTTCACAATTTTGTTTCACAATTACTGCATCAGATGTGTTTAGTGGCCGCGGCCGGGAAGATCATCGTGCCAAGATTTTCTAATTATACACGTTCCCGGCCACCAAGTGGAGCGCATAGGCGTAACAAAATTAATCTCCTTAGACTGGTACCCGGTCTTCTGGGCAGCTTGCATTCGAAGACCGGTGAAAGCAAATGCTCTGAGCCGGATTCCCGGCTAGTGACGTCATTCTACAGCTCCAAGAGCAATAGACCGACGCAGAGCTGAATATAGACCAGCAGGCGCCATGATAGTTGCATTTGCTTGCGTCTGTCCTAGTATTTTTAATCAGGACAGTGTTCGGTCTATAATCTCCTTAAAGCCTTTACATCACACTGGTCAGACGTCCCATGTCGTTTTTCCCATAAATGAAACGCAATCCCCATCCTGAGGTAGTTGTCGAAAATGACCCTGATAGAATTGCGAATCATTCACTACTACGGGCCCTTTTGTTAAATCGTATTTTATACATGTAACTTGCCGGGAACGTGTGTAATTAGAAAATCAAGGCACGACGATGTTCCCGGCCGCGGCCACTAAACGCATCGGATACAGTATATGCATTCGCCCACAGTCGAACTCGCGCCGACCTATTGCACAGTTTGGTAGTCAAGCGCGCTTACCAGTCGACCACCGGGCTTAGACATGTATGTCACAACCTAATCCGTTTGCTACCAAAGCTAATTTTCTCGAAAATGATGAAGATTATGGAAACGACACACGAAGTCCGTCACCAACTCTATAGGCATGCATTGAAAAGCTCTCAGTAAAGGTCTCGGGCCACTTGTGCGTTTTGCGCTGCGTGATGCGTCAGATCTTTTGTTAGGAAGCAGAACGGCGGAAAATAACAAAAGATTTGACGAGAAACAAAAGATTGGCGTGTTAATTATCCCAATGCCTGTGAAAATCGCTCCCGCACCGCAAACCGTTGTAGTGGATACAGGGCTTAAGAATCCATTCACGCGATTTTCGTGCCGCGCGATGTCGCATCCTTTGTCCAGGACCAACGCGGCGGAAACAAACAATGCTTTCGAGCGTCTGCGGCAAGAAAATCGCGTGAATGGATTCTAAGGCTGCTTTTTCCACGAGACTTTGCGGACTCGGTTTCGGTGGCGGGAGCGGGTGCGGGCGAAACAGCTAATGGGAAATACGTTGGTTCGATTTTTTCCACCCGCGCCCGCCTCCTATTCCGCGCCCGCAAACGTCTCGTGGAAAAGCAGCCTTAAGGGCCTGTCACACTGAAGTAGTTCTCAAAACGTCCTGCCCCGTCCTAAAAAAAGTCGTAAAACGGCTAGAACGTGTAGCCCTTGGCCAAATAATGCATCGATGTTGTGGAGCACCCTTCCCGTCCATGAAGTTTGCGAAAGGACTCTAAAAAGATGCCACTACGTCCACTCCGTTCGCACACAATCTGAGCCCGTTCGGGAAAATTTTCAAGAACGTACTGAGAACTAGCTCAGTGTGATTGGGGTATTAGCCTGAAGCGAGGTTCATTGGCACACGGATCCTGTCCGATTCAGGTCCGTAAAAAATAGCTCAAATGGACTTTTGCGTTGTCGTATCCGGAAAACTAGGGGCAAACGGACTGAAAACGGATCGGATCCGTGTGCCAATGAACCCTGCCTTACACGCAGGCGAACAAAGGTTTCATGGGGATGAATCCTTTTTGAAGCCATTGATCGCCTGTGTATTCACGTCGCGTGTCATCCGATGTGAAGTCAGCCAGCCCTGTTTCCACTAGACCGGTTTCCGTGAGGTTTACCGCGACGGATTGCGTAGCGGCGGGAATTACGGGAAGTGGTTTCCACTTGTACGATTAACCGCAAATGAGTCGCTCTACAAAAGTCTGGCATGTTTCTCGCCAAATACAGGTTCAAATGGAGAAAAACATGTAGAGCACAGCTTCATATGGCATTGAAGCGATAATACATAAAGAAACAGAACCAGTAGTTTATTGAAATTGTATAATTTCATCAGAATCAACCGGTGCGGGTTGCCGCACTGAATGCCTTTTTTGCAATCTGATTTTCCCCGTTCCCGTCGCCCCGCAGCGGAACATCATTTTTGCCGGACAGCTCAAGTGGAAAGACATAATGGGAAATCTA
>NMRB01005249.1:0-23656 GCA_002633025.1 Notospermus geniculatus
GCGTATAGCCTATTTCTCGTTTTATCCTGCTATCTAATGTTTATTTTGTTTTGTTTGCAGTGATTGTGATGCGTACATTGATGCCTCATGTAGGCCTATACTGCCGTGTATAATGTTCGTGTACTTGAATACGAGGCCATGGTGCGACTCCTTGGCCGATTGGATTTGGAATACGCTGGCGCCATCACAGACATTGGAAGTCTATTGGGTTTGGAGTGACATTCAAAACATGGCGGACGGGCGCTTGGAACATGGTGGATGGGCACTTGTTTGACATTTAAGCCGCGCGATGGCGCGGCTTATTTTTTAAAACCTCCCGTGCGCTGCATTTAACGATCTAGTTCAGCTTTAATCAACCGCTCGGTACACAGATTAAACCACAAATAGCAATCTGTAGGCCTACTTCGCAAGTTCCCACCGGATGCTTGACACGCCTTCCACCTCATTCATATGTCATGTCACTACCCGTTGCACAAAGTAGGCATACGTTAAGTTAGACCACGATCCACAAGATTATGAATAGGCCTCAAGGAGCTACGCACGCATGTCCCTGTCCCTGGTAATGAAAAAACGTTAGGCCTACACTACACGGCCATGCCGGGAACTGGTAACAAAACACTGCACGTGACCGAAGGGAGGGTAGCGGACCACCGTTAACGGGACTGACAATAGGGAGCTTACGCAAAGCATCCGAAACGCCAACGCGCCGACGAAGTCCATCGTTCGCTGCCACGAAAAGAGCTGAAGTGTAGGCCTACCCAACAAAATGACAGACGTTCGCGTTGGCGTTTCGGGGGCTTTGCGTCCGATAACTCTGCATTCTGGAGCCACGCCGCCTTTTAGGACCCGTCATTTGACGGGCACTTTGCTAGTACAAATGTAAATGTTCTACGCTGAAAATCACCGCGTGAGCCTGAGGGTGTTTTCCATTGCCTCTCTGGGCATTGTGGCATACATGTAGGCCTATATAAGTCAGGGGGCACACTGGGCTGGAAGGAAACCTGATGGCGATGCTTGACCATGTTCCTTTAGGCCCCGATTACATAGAGCTATACGCTATTCGGTATTCGGTATACGGTAAAAAAATGGACATGCACAATACGAACAAAAAGCGAATAGCGTGCCCTCAGAATAGTTTAGTCTTATGTAAACCACTCATGGAAATAACCTTGCTCGATTCAAACTATACGCGTGCCCTATGAAACGTGCCTAGAACACCGAATAGCGTATAGCTCTATGTAATCGGGGCCTTAGGCTTCCTTTACATAGAACTATACGGTATACGAATACCGCGGTTAACAATGGCTTCACGGTCGTGAATCCACTTGAAGCCTTTGTTAAATGGCGTTTTCGTATACCGTATACTTCTATGTAAGGCTTCCTTTACATTGAAGTATACGGTATACGAAAACACCGGCGAACAATGGCTTCACGGTCGTGAATCCTCGAGAAGCCTTTGTTAATCGGTGTTTTCGTATACCGTATACTTCTATGTACAGGAAGCCTTAGGGAAGCCTTACATAGAACTATACGGTATACGAATACCGCGGTTAACAATGGCTTCACGGTCGTGAATCCACTTGAAGCCTTTGTCAAATGGCGTTTTCGTATACCGTATACTTCGTTGTAAAGGAAGCCTTAGGAATTACCGTAAGAAGGTAAATTCGAGTTCGTGGGAAAGTGGCTGCAATATTGAATTCTGTGGGGCAAAAGTTATGACATGACATACATGTAAGTCATGCCGCAGAATCCGTGCTGGTGAATTTATTGGGAATAATTTATTTCGATTTATCGGTCTGGGATATCAGCGGTGATTTGGTTTTTGTGATTTTGTGTCATTGTGGATTGCACAGCTTGATTGATTTCAAAAATAAATAATATCCGAGACGGCAGAAATTAAAAGCGAATCAGTGATGTTTTGTCCCATTCCACTATTTAAAATGTTTGCCTGAGACACTTTATGGTTATAGTGACCATTTGACACATTCGGAACGACCTGAGGCGAACTGCTTATCTATCCACTCGGCGGCGCATTTCACCTCGGACACAAGTCCAAGGCAGCCATGTTGTTATCAACAAACCCACGTGACCGACCGTGGGACTATTTTCGCCGAATTTTGGCCTGCTAATATATCCAACCTTATTTCCTGGATAAGTTGAGGCATATTATATATAAACTTACCGATATCTCACCCAAGCTGCCAATTATTGATCAATAACGCAACGTTTTTGTGTGACCTATTTCGTTCATGCGCAGGGTGTGATGAGGCGACCGCATCCAAATAAATTCGAGTTCGTGGGAAAGTGACTGCAATACATGTATTGAATTCTGTGGGGCAAAAGTTATGACCTGACATAAATCATGCCGGTGAATGGCCGTGCTGGTGAATTTATTGGGAATAATTATTTCGATTTATCGGTCTGGGATATCAATGCGGTGATTTGGTTTTTGTGATTTGGTTTGTTTTTTTTTTATTTGGTTTTTGTGATTTTGTGTCATTCTGGATTGCACAGCTTGATTGATAAAATGAATAATATCCGAGACGGCAGAAATTAAAAGCGAGTCAGTGATGTTTTGTCCCATTCCACCATATTAAAAAGGTTTGCCTGAGACACTTATGGTTAGTGATCATTTGACGTTCTTGTGTCGCTGTTTGGGAGATTGATATCACAAACAAGCCCACGTAATTCTTTGTCTTCTCAGAAATCTTCTGAACGCTTACAACAAACAAAATGACTATTTTTCATTCCTGACACCGATATTTTGGGATCTGGATCAGTGTTGACGTTCGTGTCGCTATATTGGTACATGTATCATAAATTTAAGTTCTTAAACCGTTAGATAACAGAAATCTTGTTGACGCTCACAGTCACTCTTTTTGAATGGGATCTCGACCGGCTCTAACCGATATTTTGGGATCTGGATCAGTGTTGACGTTCGTGTCGCTATTAAAATTATTTTATTGGTATCATAAATTTAAGTTCTTAAACCGTTAAATAACAGAAATCTTGTTGACGCTCACAGTGACTCTTTTTTCATTATTACCACAATGGGATCTCGACCGTCTTCAGACATAACACCTCTCCCTGTTCGCATGAACGACTCCGTAAGGCCGTTTTTCTTTATTACTTGGTTTACGGGACCGCCGACGTTGAAATTGCCAAATTCGGGAAAAAAATAATTGGATTTTGGGTGTTTTTTTCTCCTCCGATCCTGTGCATAAAAATAAACCTCTGAAAAAAATAAAACTTCAAATTGTTTTTTCCTGCTGATGTTGTGTTTCAGCTTCTTGATGTCGAAAAAATAGTGATTGGGAGCCATTATGGTGGAAATATTTCTTCCTCCTCTTCTCCATAGAGCATTTCAGGATATATTTCGAAAAAAAATCAGTAAATGTTGATTAGTTTTTTTATTCCCCCCCTCCGACTTCAGATTTCCTACCAAATTTCCCGTAAACCAACTAATTAAAAAAAACGGCCTAATTTATTCCATCACACTTGCTTTGATCGAGATTTTGCAACGTGAAAAAAACTGGTAGGCCACAAAATTAATGGTCTACCGGACGGCTTCTCTGTTCAGGCCCGGATCCGGGGGTGGGGTGGAATGGGGTGGGGGGTCCAGGGTCCGGAATCCTCTCCTCTCTCGGCAACCAACGATTTTTCGCAATTGTTGGCCAGAAATAGCATCCTGTCACAAATCTTGATGTTGAAATTTTCTGCGAGAGAATACCCGGGCCCCTTCGGCACCAGTCATTTTTATGTCAGGATTGGCCAGAAATCACATCTCAGAATATTTAGATTTCAAAATCTTCTTTAAAGGAGGGCCTCAGATTCACCCATCACAAACGTGATCGAGTTTGTATGTTGATATTGTGGATTGGTACTTATTCAGCCATGATGCTGTATCATTCGTTTTCTACTCCGAGGATTCGTTCATGGTGAAATATGTACTTAACTTTTTTTGACCACAATAGCTTCCTCACAAATGGTTATTTGGCAAATAGAAAGATAGGAAAGCATGCACTGATATTTTGTCTACAGCATGCGGTCATCAAATCAAATTTCGCATTTCTGATATTTCTAATATCAGTGCGCTTAGATATACAAAAGAAAGCTATAGACTTTCCATTGTGTAGAAAATTTGTCGTTTGAAATGCAAATGAGCAAGCAATGATGCGATGTTAACACCTAAAGAAACACGTAAGACAGGTTACTTCATCGTCAAGAACCTAAAGAGGTTATGAAACCATTTCGATGGAAGGATTCAAAAGCCTCAAACAGCCGTGCCCAGATCCCCTCCCGATCTAGGGCACGATTTCTTCGTGCTATCGACACAAAATCCCCAGCAGTGGAAAAGTTCCTGATGCGCCCTTTGGTCTAGGTCACTGCTTTATATGGGGTAGCGGGAAAAATTCAGGGACGACGGAGGGCAGGGACCCCCGCGCCCTTTGGTCTCGGTCACTGCTTTATATGGGGGAGCGGGAAAAATTCAGGGACGACGGAGGGCTGGGACCCCCCGAACAATTTATGTTTTGTTCCTATAGCAACCTGTAGCCATGGACGTCCTGACTCTCCCTATCTTCCTAGCAGACCTGGGATTTCTGTCGGATCCCTGTGAAACCAAATACGGGGGGGGGGGACAAGAGAGTGCTAGTAATAAATAATTCTTTAGTACACGATAAAATACAAATTGCCATTGATGGATTTAATCAGTTTCGACTTTGGAGACCAATACAAGACACGTGGAACCAAAAACGTACCATTCAAACCAAGCCATGAAATCTAACCACAGATATCATAATCCAAGTTGGTATGCGGGCCCATTAGGTTAGATAAAGGAAGAAAGAAATGTTTTGTCTGGCCTTGACAGGCATTCAAAAATCTGCTGGCCAATACATCAAATTCTATTCATAGAAAACCAAATATCATGTAGTTATGGCATGATTATTCAAGATTATTATTATTGCGGGACGTGAGCCCCAGATTTGGACACAAAAACGTCTTTCAATCTCTGTTCGTAAACAAGTTCAAAGGGAAGAGAAAATTTGAGTCCCTTCACGCAAGAATATAACAGGTGTGTATAAATAAATTACTTACAATTGATTGAATAAATTCAATATGATCTAATTAGGTAAGACAACTCCAAACGGTGTCTGACACGCGGTACGGTAAGCGGAAGGATCGTGGAAACGGACTCGGTATCACTTCTGTTTTTGTAAGCGTGCGGCAGGTTTGATCCGTCCCTGTCCAATCACTGTGCTCTGTAGTGCGCGGATATTTTTCCGGATGGAAAAATCGCTACACCGAGTGATGGGCCTTTCCACTTTCCGCAAACCGCTTACCCACGGTGCCCAATCAATATTGCCGTACAGCTGCGGGAGAAAGTTCCGGTGACCAACACGTGGCGAAGGTGAAGTTACAAATCGCTATGAATACCAGAGCTAAGGTCAAAATGACAGCCCTAGGTGAATGAATACACTATAAAAGGCATGCTGCTGCAGTATCTCCCAGAAATTTGCAGGAGTACGCTTCGGAAATCGGCAATTTTAAAATGAACTGTACGGCTGCGGGAGAATTAGACTGTACGGTGCGAGAACGCTTGCTTCAGAAAAAATTATTCGAATTGATTTCGACATTTTGGATGTCTCCTCTGGACATAAATCTCTTGAGAATGGCCTCCAGCGATGTTAACCGGTATCAGGGCCGTGTATAACGACCCCGTGGTGGTCCAACGTTCATTGCAGCGCATACTTCATTGCCGTAGGAGCAAGCGCTCCCGCACCGTACAGTCTAATTCTCCCGCAGCGGGCCGTACAGTTCATTTTAAAATTGCCGATTTTCGATGCGTTCTGCAAATTTCTGGGAGATATTGCAGCAGCTAGCCTTTTTAGTGTATTCATTCACCTAGGGTTATCATTTTGCCCTTAGCAATGGTATTTATAGTAATTTGGCATCTCAGCTTTGCCAAGCGTATGTGACCGGAACTTTCTCCCGCAGCTGTACGGCAATATTGATTGGACTTCGTGGGTACGGAAAGCGGAAGGCGGATCGTGGAAACGGACTCGGTATCACTTCTGTTTTTGCAAGCGTGGGGCAGGTTTGTTTCGTCCCTGTCCAATCACGGTGCTCTGTAGTGCGCGGACGGAAAAATCGGCCCACCGAGTGAAGCGGGGTTCATTAGCGCACGGATCCGGTCCGTTTTCAGTCCGTTTACCCCTAGTTTTCCGGATACGACAACGCAAAGGTCAATCTGATCGATTTTTACGGGACCAAAATCCGTGTGCCAATGAACCCTGCATTATCGGTCTTTCTACTTTCCGCAAACCGCTTTATACCGCGTGTAGATGAATGGATGAAGGGAAATGGCTTGGAGCGAACAGATGTAGGCCTATATTCCGTGTGCCGTTTCCCTGATCCGCATTCGGGTGTGTTTCAAAATTGGTCACCCGAGAAAATGGGGCAAAATTTAACTTTGAAATGATCACAAAGATTTGTGCCATTGATTTTCCAAAAATCAAATGTAGTAAAAAATGACCTCCAGCGGTGTTAACCGGTATCAGGGCCGTGTATAACGACCCCGTGATGGTGGTCAAACGTTCATTGCAGCGCATACTTCAATGCCGTAGGGGCAAGCGCTCCCGCACCGTACAGTCTAATTCTCCCGCAGCCGTACAGTTCATTTTAAAATTGCCGATTTTCGATGCGTTCTCCTGCGAATTTCTGGGAGATATTGCAGCAGCTAGCCTTTTTTAGTGTGTATTCATTCACCTTGGGCTACCATTTTGCCCTTAGCAATGGTATTTATAGCAATTTGGAATCACAGCTTTGCCAAGCGTATGTGACCGGAACTTTCTCCCGCAGCTGTACGGCAAGGTTGATTGTACACCGTGTTACCACGTGCAGATGAATGGATGAAGGGAAATGGCTTGGAGCGAACAGATGTATATTCCGTGTTCCGTTTCCCTGATCCACATTCAGGTGTGTTTCAAAATTGGTCACCCGAGAAAATGGGTCAAAATTTAACTTTGAAATGATCACAAAGATTTGTGCCATTGATTTTCCAAAAATCAAATGTAGTATTTGATAATATAGACCTTTAACTATTAGTTTCTCCATCTGGGATGTACACTGTTCACTCAGTTGAAGGAGGGTACAAAAAATATTGAGCTTACCAGCAAAATCTATCGTTCCGTCCGACACCAAAATTACTTTCTGCTGTCAGACTTTAAAGGGTTAATAGATCAATTAGTTTCCAGTGCCATAATTTAGAGCTCCATGATATACCTAGATCTGACATGAATATTGTTGAGTTTCAAGAAACATCCTTTCACCAGTAGACAAAAGAATGGTGAAAATTTTCTGGTGTCGGACGGAACACTTTTTGAAACACACCCACTCCGCTTACCGCGTGTCAGCTAAACGAAAGCTACCGTGTAGTGTAAAATGTACTATGCTCTCTCTGAATACACTAGGGGTCGTATTTTAGAATGTTCCTTAACATTAAGGTCAACCTTAAGTCTATTGTAAAACCATCGAGAACAATAGATTTAAGGTGGACCTTAATGTTAAGGAACGTTCTAAAATACGGCCCTAGGGCTCCGGCTGCAGTTTTTTCAATAGGGAGTTTAAGAAATCAAACGATGAACGTTTACCAGAATAAATATTGCATTTTCGGTACAAAAAATAATGTTGTGGTAAAGTTAATGTTTATCGTTTGATTTCTTAAACTCGCTAATAATGTGTGCTGAACACTCGTGCTTGATTCTTTGAAGTACGTACATGTATCAGGCAAGCATTTTGGGCACCTTCACGAGGATATGAGCAGGCGCGGATCCAGGATTTTTGGCAGAGGGGGTCAGGGCCGCCGAGGCCGTCGTTGCAGGCGGGCACCGAAGAAACCCGCGCCGACGGGGGGTCTGGGGGGCTTGCCCCAGAAAATTTGAAATCTAGAAGGTCGTAGAAGCTTTATTCTTGCGTTTTTTGCTGATTGTCGGAAATTATTGAAGAAAAAAAAGAATTGGTGGTGGCGAGCAGGGGGGGTCACGACCCCCAACCCCCTCTGGATCCGCGCCTGATGAGATCTCTTTTTACTTGCATTCTCCTATAAACACTTTGAAAAATGCCGTAAAATTCAATATAGATTGGTCTTATAGGCCTACATGTTGGCGACCAATACAAGACATACGACGTGGAAAAAAATACACATCAGCATTCAAGTCATTCAAATCAAGCCGTAAATCTAGCCACAGACATCATATCCAAGTAGAAGTTTGTAAAGCTGGTGATCCATTGTCGCGATTTCGGCTTGAGACGGGGTTGCGTTCCCTTGCGGTTACCTTATAAGGACTTCCGATTGCCATATAAGGCGATCACAAGGGACTGCAACCCCGTCCCAGGCCCAAATCGCGACAATGGATTCGCCGCTTTTGCTGGCGTACCGGTACGTTGCGTACGTACACCCTTAGTCAATAATAAATGCCCAGCTAATGTTTCGGCATATCTCAATGAATATTTTTCATAGTCACGTTTTCTTTTCATGCGCAAACGAATGGCAAGAACTGGGAAAACCATTTTACAAAATCATCTGTAACTTTGCTTTAAATGGGAATTTTAGCATTCCGAAAATTTTCATGTGCCCAGAAACAGACTGGCTTCAAAACAGTGCCAGTTTCAACCCGAACAAGTGAGTACTAAAAAAACATGATATTTTGGCCAAATTTCAAACTTTTGCCAAAAACACAGTTGTGTAATGATTTCAAGTTTTATGGTGTTAAAAGATGTCCTAGTGGCCCTAGATTATGCGCATGAAAAGAAAACGTGGCTATGAAAAATATTCATTGAGATATGCCGGAAAATTAGCTGGGCATTTATTATTGACTAAGGGTGTACATTAGGAGGTGAAATAAAGGAAGAAAAAATAGTCTTATCTCGACTTGACAAGCATTCAATAATCTGCTGACCAATACATCAAATTCTATTCATACCCGGTAGAAAAATATCCTGTGTGAGCCTGTTAATACCGCATGATTGTTCAAGACACTTTATTGAGTGAGGCCCAGATTTCGACACAAAAATTTCTTTCAATCTGAGTTGGTAAACATGTTCAAAGGGAAGAGAAATCAGGGCCTGGGAGACAGGTTTTAAAACCGGACTGCGAAATGGGACGTCGGTAAATTTCCACTATGATAAAGGGCGTTTTCCCCAAACATATACTTGGCCGATACCCAAACACCACTGTGGGATACCTAGATCAGACAGCGGTCAGATGAATACGTTTTACAAGCCTTCTCTCTTAATGTTGAAGAGTGAAATTCACTCATTTGGCGTGAGCCAGGGACCACTCCATGAAGTCACTCCATTAGAGTGAAAGGCTCCACTGATGTATTGGCATTAGAAGCAACAAAAATACTACCAGACCTATTGTCTTTCTCACTATTTTTGAATTTTGACAGAGACAATAGGTCTGGTTGTATTTTTGTTGCTTCTAATGCCAATACATCAGTGGAGCCTTTCACTCTAATGGAGTGACTTCATGGAGTGGTCCCTGACTCACTCCAAATGAGTGAATTTCTCTCTTCAACATTGAGAGAGTTGTGGCGACAGGGGTTCGCTATGTCGAATAAGCATGGTTGGGGAGAAGGGAGGAATGTGGAGGAAGTGGTGACTGTAAACTCACNTGCTTTTCACGGCAGTTATTTAGGGCATCAAGACACATTTTGAGACAAAAAATATCATGAACGTGCATGAGTTGTGTTTTTGACAAAAGTTCGAAATTTCTATTAAAAAGTGTGATTTTCAATCGCATATTTTTTTGAAGTGAAACTAACGTCATTTTAAAGCTTTCCTGTTTCTATACACGAATAAATTTTCAAATTTTCAATTGGAGCTTCCATGTCGTAGGGCCTAACTATGAAGAATTTATTCAAAAGTTTCAGTCGAAACTCCAGTCAACAGTTCAAGTCTTATTTTATAGTCGACCTTTCCTTTGTCCCAAGACCAAGCTCATGGGATAATGGGCCATATGAATAAAAACTAACATTTGCTTGCAAGCAAATACTTCAAGCAGGAGCAGCATTAGCTGAAAGGAAAAGATTGTGCTTGTTTTCGTATGAATAAAGTGGACATTTTACTGCCAATGCTTTGCTGGGAAGTTTCAAGGAAGTGCTTGAAGGTCATATCCCAATGTCGTTTTTCCAATGAATGGTCTGCACCGTGAACTGGTGGTGGTCTATTTCATCGTATGGTGTTTGCATTGTTCGGTGGGGTCAAGCGGGTTATGTTTTGACTGCGCTGGGGACCATTTCTGCATATCGTGTACACGATGGGGTTTCAATTTCCAGGATGAGGGCATACCAGGTATTTTCAAGAGGCCCATTTTGGGCGCATTTTTGCATGGCCTCGTCTGCTTTACGTGATGGCTACAGATGATATGAAGACATCTTACAAAAGAAAAAAACCAGCAAGATTCAATGATGCTCACAAATAAAATCTTTTCTCAGTTGTCCACAAGTAATTGTTTACACTTTCAGATGTTATTTCCAAAGCAGACATCGTCCTTAGGTATAGGCCTACTGCCCACAAAATTTTCAAAAAAAAAATTTTTCAAAAATTTTTAGGCCTATTTTGGGCGCGGCTAGTTTGGGCGCTACCGTTTAACGGTAGTTCTACCTGGAAATTGAAAGCCCTAACGAACTGCATGGGATTCTCACTTTTCGGTCGACTGCTGGCTGAAAGATGTCCGTGGAAATAAAGCTTTTTTGCGGAATACTTAAATAGTTTTTTTCTGCTGAATAAACATTTTTTCTCCGACACAAAGTTATCTCCCCGGAATTTCCAGGCGGGGAATTAAAGTTTTTTCGTGAAGTTAGATTTTTCCTCGGAATTTAAAATTCCGTGGGATAAACTCAGAGAAAAATAAGGTAAACGGTAAGGCAGATGTGCTTAGAACAGGAAATTGACCAATCGATCGGAAGAAGTGGGAGCGGATGCTGTTGTCGTTGATAAAGACCATTTACTTAAATTTCCAATCCACGTCTGGGGCAACCTTGAAAATTCGAAGGATTTCCTGCCTAGTAAAAAGCATATGCTCTACTTTATTCATACGGATACAAGGATTTACTTAATTTCGAAGCAAACACAAGATGCTAAAAAGCATTTGCTTTATTTGAAGGAAAACCTAAATTTTCCTAGTACAATGTATTTCCTACAGTTTTATTCATACGGGTACAAGTAAATGCTTGAATATCGGTAGTTAAAGCAAATGCTAGTTTTTATTCATATGGCCCAACAAGTCCCATTCATCGTAGGTCAAGTTCGTGGGCCGAATTTATAAACATAGCAAAAGCTTACAAGCCAAAGCCCCAAGGCCAAGCTTTTGCTTGTCAAGGAGAAGTACAAGCCAAAAAAATTTGCTCACAAACATATTCATAATCAATTGCTTAACCTAATGACCTTTTCTTATAAAGCCAAGCAAGATTTTCTATCTGATGAAGCTAATGCTCACTAGACAAAGCTTCTGCTAATTCTTATAGGGAGTTGCTTGTTCTATGAAGCAAAAGCAAAATTTTATAAATACCTCTTCAAGAAAAAGCCAAGAAAAAGCAAATGCTGGTTTTTATGAATTCGGCCCAGTAAATGGCATCAATTCCATAAGGCTAAGAATCCATTCACGCGATTTTCGTGCCGCGCGATGTCGCATCCTTTGTCCACGATCAACGCGGCGGAAAAAACAATGCTATCGAGCGTCTGCCGCTCGAAAATCGCGTGAATGTACCAACCGCCTAAGACGTTACGTAGGCTCTCCTGCCTTCATTGGTAAGGAATTGTAAGGAGGAATTAAGAAAGGTGATACATGTAATGCCCCCGATATCAGATGTCCGCTTCTTTTGTTCAGTGGACATCTGGTAACAGAAGTTCTGTTTGTCAGTGCCCGGCTGACCCTTATTCTGTCAGAATCTATTGTTGTGGGGCATCTCATATCGGGGGGCATGACATTCTACACCGGTGTAACGATAATGAATGTACCCTGTTAGCCAGAGTCCTCCGGACTATGAGTAAGGGTGGGTGCACACTAGAAGCGATTCGCAAGGCGATTTGGAATCGCACGCGAATTGCTTTTGTTTGGGAGGCATTGCGGCATGAAATAACAAAGAACCATCGCATGCGTTGTGCGAATCGCGTGTAGTGTATACCCACCCTTATACGGACACTCCGTAACGTTACAACAGTAGTGTCAACGGTTGTCCGCCCGTAAATCACCGTCGGACCATTGTTCAGGCCTGATAGGCCTATACATGTAGGCCTATTGTGAGTCAGAGCGAAGGCAAGTCAATAGATTTGGAACAAGGGACAAATAAAATCGTGGTCCGAGCAGTTCGCCCCAATAGCCCAGTTCACTAACAATCACTCGTTCTCTCCTTTCAGATCATAGGTTTACCAGTTGCAGGTTCGAATCCCACAGCAGCCCTTTTCTCTTTCTTCGTTAATAAATCATGTGCTCCGACATTTCAGGTATATCATAATCTTTAGGCATCACTCTGTTATGGTGATTGTCTTCCTGTTGGTCAAATTTTGTAGAGATTTTTTTAAAAATTTTCTCAACTTCACGACGATGCGGAGAAGTATTTGTAAAAAAAAAAATTTAAGCATAATTATTACCAATTCAAACTCCACGAATGGCCATGTTTTCCGTATATCATGTAAATTTTTGCTGAATTCTTCGTTCGTTGAGGGGTTTCTGGATGCCTCTAATTTTAATCAATACGTACTGTGTTAAGGCCAAATAGCCTATATAAATTGAAATAATTCAAATAAAAAGTGTGGAGATGTAGTTCAAGCTTCTAATTAGTTTTCTCCTGAAATCCTGAGAAGACTTGCACTTTAGAACTGTTTGACCTTGACCTTGACCTCTGACCGTCCAGGTCATTGCGTAATCCGAAAGCTCATCCTTGATAACCTAGGTGTAGGTGAAGGTTTTAGGCTTCTACCATCACCAGATTTTGATTTATCACAAGTTATCAAAGGGGCTGTTCACTTTCGGAACCATTTTCCCAACTAATTTTTCATTATGTTGCAGTTGTTAGATTTTCATGATAACTTCAGGTATAATATTTTATAATGTGAACTACATAACCATGAAAGAAAAATGTGACATCAGCTTCATTAATTAGGAAAACAAAGAGCTTTTGCAAAACGTCCGAAATCAGCATGAAAACACTGAAATTATTCCCTAATGTTTGTTGTACTGGGAGAGTACTGGTATTATTTATCATTCATCGTAAAATCATTACTAACCATATTGGTTCTGCTGAAATATTTGCATAAAATGTGTGATTTTCTTCATTTCTGGACCCCTATTTAAGTGGGGTGGGGGGGGGGGGGGNTTTTCTTCATTTCTGCACCCCTATTTATGTGGGCGGAGAACAGAACAGCACATCTAGGCCTGTCAGAATTGAATGGAATGCTGTGGTAAAGATTATGGTCCATTTAGTTGCCTCCAGAATGAGTGCCTTGTCACCAGTTTTGTTTGAAATGTGCGAGCTAGGCGCATTTTTGTAGAGACGTCAGAAATTCATGTTACGAAATGTACATTTTTCAACTTTATCCCGGCCCCAAAGGGTTAACTTCTGTTACCAGATGTCTCCTAAACAAAAGAACGGGCATCTGATATCGGGGGCATTACATTCTATGACACATGTACTACTTTTACACAGTGCAAAATGCATTGTGACGGCGGACGAATTTCTGACCGTTGCACAAGCAATTGCGTAGGGATTCGAAAGAGTTCGTACTTTGTTCGTTAAAGTAATTGGCCAGAGGCGTATTTTCTCCGATTTATCTTACGTATTTATCAGTAAATGTGACATATTTGACCAAAAAATGTCCTCAACACCGGCAAATTTCGAAAATGAGGCGTTTTTAAAAAGACCGCCTCGAAAAAGAAACTTCCCATTTGCGCGAGTCCCCAAGAACGTCGATGACGTCACACGAGGGTGACGTCATCGTCATTGACCCTCGACCTGCACCGTCACATGCTTTACATCATCACGGCTGGCAATAATTTCGCGCCACATTTGGAAGCAGAAATATCATCTGATCCATCTGCCTTCCAACCCTTCATCATCGACTGAAGACACATTGACATACCCGTAGGGCCTACATGAGTTTGAAGAATCTGGAGGCGAGAATTTCGTTTTCAGCCATACCAATTTGAGCCTGAATAGGCCTACGGCTTTGATGACCCCGAGCCCGAGGGCGAAATGGACTTCGACGTGGTGGACTTTGAACGGCGGCTTCATGATTTGGAATATTGGTGTGTTATATTTTTAGTTGACAGTCCCCCGTCATAGTGCCAAGGCCAAACTAACAGCTTAGCTATGGACCGACTCGGACCACATCGGGCGTTTGCCTGTAGCTGATGGCAATTAGGCCTAGGTGGGCCTACGTTCACTTTCTAAAAGTCGGATCGGGACAGGGTGCAGGACCAAACACGCAATGTGTACATGAAATGCATTGTAATCGCCTATACGACGTCAGTCAAGTGCCCTGTGAATTTCATGACTTTGTAATTTCATTTGGCCCACCCGGACCCGCAGTATGTTGGGCATTCACAATTAATTAATAGGCCTAGGGCCTGCTTGACCAGTCAGCAGTGGTCCGTCGAACAAACCGCTTCCAGGCATATTCATCGCAAAATCTTTGGGAAATTGATGCAGAGTTCTTACACCAAATTTCGACCGTTTAAAAAACCCGTAAACAACGCAGTTATAAACCATATTTATCGGAGAAACAGCTGATTACAGTGACAAGTGATGATCACTACGTCTGTCTTATCATACGACTGCTGACGTCCACCACTGTGACGTCGACCGCCCTCGCCCTCGTGTGACGTCATCACGCCACAGGCGCCGGTCCAGAAACGTTGTCCGTTTTTCTGGCGCGTATAGAGAGGATGCGCAACTTTCCGACTCCGACTCCGACTTCAACTACGAGAATGAATTGCAGTCCGCTGTGGACATCCTTGATGAAAACAATAGTTGCGCTTCCACTACAAAAAAAGCCGGTATTGTTCTGCTTCCATTACAGAATTGCCGGGTTTAATAAGTCCGGTTCTATTAAGTGCGGATCTATTTAGTTNTCCCTCTGGCCAATTACTTTAATAAAACATTGAATACCCAACGGAATGTTAAAATCGTAGTATTCAAATTCTAATTTTCGGTATAATTTTTTTGTCAAATATTTCATAAATATTTCGTAAAATCGATGAGCACAAGAATCTTGTGCTGGGTTCCAGCCCTTTTCAGAGGTCTTAGCCGAGGAACGATGGTGGCGACCTCTTCAGATAGGCTCAACACATCAATCTACAGAAAACCCACGGACACTTTCAGTTACCTTCAACCCGGACATCTCCCATCCTCCACACACCAAACGCTCAATAGTGTACAGTCAGACACTACACTTTTAGCCAAAAAGGTTCTTTAGGGGTTCTTTGTGCCACACCAGAGGAACCCCAAGGTTCTATATAGAACCTTCTGTAAAGAACCCGAAAGAGTTCCATATAGAACCTTTCTGTCGCCAAAGAACCCATAAAGGTTCCAGATAGAACCTATTTCTGAGGGAAAGGTTCTATATGGAACCTCTAGGGGTTCTTAAACAACCCGAGGGTTCTTAAATCAGAGGGTTCTCCTGGTGTGGCACCAAAGAACCATTTGGGCTAAGAGTGTACGATACAGCAGGATCTGCTCTGAACCTAAGGTACTCTTTCTTTCAGAAAACCAGTATGAAGAAGAGAAGTGTATACTCACTACCCGCGTGGCTGCTGGTCGTTTTATTGGTCTGTTCGACAGCAACAACGGATTCCCTCAACACAACCCTGAACCAAAACCTGACGGAAGCAACGAATACAACGTGTTCTCTGAATATAGCAAATTTCAGTGAGACTCAGCAACAATTCGAGGACTTTCGAACGGCACAGAGAGCAAAGATTATAAATATTCTCATATCGGGTATCGAATGGTCATCCTTCAAGAACGAATCCCTGGAAGTTTTCGACCCAAACTGGTGGGCATGGACAACCGATGACAAATCCCCTCTGTTAAACGTGCCGGTGGATTACACAATACTTACATTCGGACTTTCACGGTTGGCCATCAAGGATTTAAAAGTGGAGTTCATCAGCAGCCCTACCGGTTGTGAGCGCGGACTGAAATTCGAGGAGGAGATTCAGATAGCGATGGAGTCAATTTTGCAACTGATGGGGAAGGCTCAGGGCAACGATGGCTTCATTTGTCGAAGTGTCTATCTCACAGAATCGTCATTTATCGGCAATTTTTTGGTTCCCATGAAGATCTGTTGCTCGAGGAAGGATATACTTAGTCCAGCCAGCCGTAAGCTTGGGCGGTACTGTCATTACGGTGACCGAGAACCCTACGAACAAGATATTAAAGGACCTGGATCCATCACGCACAGTGTATTCATTGTTTTTTCATTTCTTTTCCTACTGATGACAGTCTACTTCTTGATGTATGGGTTTTGTAAGCGAATTTCATCAAACGAAAAAATCAAAGAAAATCTGCTACCAAAACGGACGAAAGTGGCGTATTTCCCACTCGATGGCGAAAATGGTGAAATGACGACGATGGCTGGAGGGACAATATTTGTCGAGAAGGATAAGTTGATACGGTATAAAGGGAGTGTTAACATTGCCGACGTTGTGTTAAAGCATGGAGTCCGAAGTGAGAAATTTATTAACCTCAAGCTGAAGTTACTGTTTATTTTACAGTTCATCATTGTGGCTTCCTGGCTTGTATACTATTCCGGCATGCGTGAGACATTCAAACGATTTGATTCCTCAGAGAAGGTTTTCTTCAACCTTTTTCACAACCCTTATATTTGGATTTTCACCGATTATTCACTCTGGTTGTATTTCTTCGGATGTTTTTTCTTAATGTTGCACATCTTAGTCACCATCCAGGTGATAGTTTTGTGGCTCGTCGAAAACCGAGCATGCTGGCAACTATTTATCAATTGTTTGGGTGTGAAGGACGACGATCGACTGGGTAAGAGGGAGGTGGGAGGTTTTTTAATAGCGAGTTGCCTTTCTTTCATTTTATGGAATTTCATATTTTGCTTTGGCTTCTTAAAGTGCATAATATCCGTCATCTGGAGTGTCGCAGCCAGTATTGATATCCTAAGCAGCTGGATAACATGTGGTTTACTCATTTTGTATTATTTCTATCGGTTGTGCACAAAAGAACTGGATGCATATACCAAGATTAAGCAATTTGTGTTCCAAATTTGTCGCGACAAATACGCAGATTGTAGGATAGTTATGGAAAAACGGGAAATGGACTACACGAAAAAATCCATCACAAGCAAAACATTCGATGGCCCGATTTGGTTCGTCAGGAGGTGCCAGGAGATGCCAGACTGCGGACCATCGCAGGAGGCCGCCAGGGGGAGCATAAACACAGTGAAGATACAAGACTGCGGACCATCGCCATTGTGTACACACAGGAGCGCCTTCTGTTGTAACAATGGACCATCGCGGGAGGTCGACAGAGGCAGCAAACGGACGGAAGATGGACGATGTATTAGAGATGCAATGATCAGTAAAGATATGCTTCGTGAAGTCTGGAGAAGAATTCGACCGATTCGCCGACACGTCTGTAAAGCTGTCTTCAAATTCCTCTACATATTCCTGTTTTTGTGTTTGGTGATGTTGACATCGTCCACGTTCACGCAAAACACAGAGTCAGAGACCAGTGACGTTATGAAAGCGGCGATGACCTTGTTAGCGGCCATGATACCAAGGTTGATCCAGATGATGTCAGAAACAGATACTACTAGAGGACTCGAGGCAGATTACTTGAAGTTCAGAATTGAGAAAATCCTTGCTACCATTCGGCCGGAGTTTAAGGTCAGAATGGAAACTAGCCCGGAAGATGAAGAGACGACTTTCTAATCACTGTCGAGGCTGCGTTAGGGACCGTCTCAAAAATACCTTGAAGCCAAAGAAGTGTAACTTTTTTCACTTCTGTCCTGCCCCCCCCCCCCTCAGAAGTGAAATTTCGGCACCTAATTGGTTTCACTCATGGGTGGTATGACACAAGTCTTATTAAAGATGTTGGGTAGGAAGTAAGGGACTATTAATGTATTTTTTTTCATTATTTCTCCAATCTGAAGAAAAATGTAATTTTATTTTTTAGAAATTCCATGAAGCCAATTTTTTCAGGAAGTGAAATGGTGACCATGAAGTTAGCCACCCCTCCCCCTAGCGAAAAAAATCACACTTCTTTGGCTTCAAGATTTTTGAGATGGTCCCTTATACATGTCATGTCGTTCATGTTTGTTTGAGGTGCTTTAGACATGATAAAGACGCCGATCTATACGAGGATGAGAGATGACTACGGTAACTCCTTTAACGTTATCCAAGTACATGTAAATTTTACATGTAGGTCAGAAATTATTTATCACTGTTACGGTCAAGTCGATCATCAATCAGATTATTTCACATGGAAGCATGTCACTTTCACGTGACTTTCTTAACTTGTGTTCGAACAAAAACACGAATCGACGGCTAGGGTAGCTGTCAAGACCGTATGACTTTAAACAGCGGGCATAAACCCCGTTAGTCTCGCGCAACCAGCCCCTCGTTCATACTCCCGAGGTCGTCAGACCAAGAGTGTGGCACAGAACGCAATTCTCATTGTAATTGGGTCAGTGACCTCATTCCGATGATTCAAAATAAGGTTAGCTTTGCTGATTGGCTAGTCACTACCAATGCATCATGGGTCTCAAAAGTTGGTGACGTAGGCTGCAGTTTTACTCGCATGCTGCATGCTTTTTGCATTGATTGTGCATGCATGCATGCGGTGCAGTGTAGTTGTGTTCTACGTCATCGTCGGTAGATTGTCCGCCATGATGGTTTTCCAAGTCAAAGTAACGCTGAAAGGGTAAATGTCGTCCTGGGTGTATACAAAGATTACCCAGGATCTCAGTCTTCACTAAAACAATACCCTGGGTGTAGTTTCGGTAGCCGAACATCACCCAGCTTCCATGGCTTCCGCAATCTGTGCCTAAGAACGTGTCCTATGTAGAAATTCCGTGGAATCTCGCGGTCTCGCGCCGCGGTACATGTTGAGTTTAGCTGTTCATGAAATTCTTCAGGCGGTCACGTGACCACGGGCGAGACAACCACGAATCCAGGTGTCATACTACGATGCTGGGTGATGTTCGGCTACCGAAAGTACACCCAGGGTATTGTTTTATTGAAGACTGAGATCCTGGGTAAATCTTTGTATATACCCAGGACGACATTTACCCTTTCAGCCAAAGTAACCATATGGACCAGACTCTAAAATTGGAAATTGCAAGAGTCTGGTGGCACGAGGCTAAAACCCTGTCTTCCGAGTTCCAAAGTTTGTTGCTTACCCCGCGTAAAGCTAAATACACATAGACGCGGTTCGTGCTCCGGTGCTGCGTTGGTAGGGGTGTTTTTAAAGTTGACTGACCCACTGCTGTTCGACTCATCGTTCGGTCGGGGCAGTCAATTTTAAAAACACCCCTACCAACACAGCACCGGAGCACGAACCGCATCTATGTGTATTTAGCTTTACTTTCTAACTGTGTCCGTTAATATCGGGTGTCCCAAAAAAAGTGAACAGCTTTTTTGACAAGTATTTTCTCAGCGACAGATGAACCGAATTCATTGGAATTTTTCGGAGAGTAGACTTAGGGTATCAATCAACAAGTCTGGGAAATATCTAGGAGATCGGTCGCAAATTATGCGAGCATTGTCAAATTCAAAACAGCATGTCAACACCTGCGAGAACATGATGAAGGTCACATTGCATTAGCTCTGATATTGGATTTTTTGACATGCTGTTTTGAATTTGACAATACTCGCACAATGTGTGACCGATCTCTTAGATATTTTGCATACTTGTTGATGATATCATAAGGTTACTCTGTGAAAAATTCCAATGAATTCGGTTGATCTATCGTTGAGAAAAAACTTGTCAAAAAGCGGTTCACTTTTTTTGGGACACCCGATATATTCTTCAAAGGAGCCAGGTGTAATGTTTTCCACTGCCCCCCGTTTGACAATGCCTCCCAACAAAAGATTGACGGAATAAGCCGCGACATGACAATGGGGGAGGCACTGATCAGCATGTCTTAATGTATTTGAGTGTCCGCCGAACAATAAAGCGGTCATTTTCATACGGGGGGCATTCTCATACATTACACCTGTTTTGCAAGTTTTCTCGACAGCCGGCGCCACCATCGCCGTGCTCGCCACTCTCCAACCCCAGGGACTAACTACGTTGTCAGCAAACAGACACGATGTACTACGTTCATTTTGTAATGTTTTTTTGTAGTTCCTATTGCTGCCGCTAGGTGGCACCCTCTACGCCGCAGCCAGAGATCGCATAACCTGCTCCTGTAAAGCCCTATTTACACGAGCCGATTTTGTCATACGACAGAGTCGTATCAGATTTGTGATTGTCGTACCGATTTGTCGGGATCGGCTAATCTGTTTACACGGGACGATTTATTCATGTGTCCCTTAGGACCTCGTGTGTCATTAGGTAGACAACCATGGGGAGAATCAGCCGATATCGGGTGAAAATAGAACACCCGACTTCTGCACACGATGTCGCACCGACAAAAAATCGTCTCGGAGGTCTAGTATACACGGTGCGTTTTTGTCGTACGTCTCTGTCGGCCGACACAATCGTACGACAAAAGCGGCTCGTGTAAATACAGCTTAAAGGATGCATCGCATGTAGGCCTACTGCCCTGTTTGAAAATCGTACAGTGGCTACCTGTATTGCGTTATTCATTTATTCAGGACTGTATTCATTTATTCAGGGCTGTATTCATTTATTCAAGGCTGTATTCATTTATTCAAGGCTGTATTCATTTATTCAAGGCTGTATTCATTTATTCAAGGCTGTATTCATTTATTCAAGGCTGTATTCATTTAATCAAGGCTGTATTCATTTATTCAAGGCTGTATTCATTTAATCAAGGCTGTATTCATTTATTCAAGGCTGTATTCATTTAATCAAGGCTGTATTCATTTATTCAAGGCTGTATTCATTTAATCAAGGCTGTATTCATTTATTCAAGGCTGTATTCATTTAATCAAGGCTGTATTCATTTATTCAAGGCTGTATTCATTTAATCAAGGCTGTATTCATTTATTCAAGGCTGTATTCATTTAATCAAGGCTGTATTCATTTATTCAAGGCTGTATTCATTTAATCAAGGCTGTATTCATTTATTCAAGGCTGTATTCATTTAATCAAGGCTGTATTCATTTATTCAGGGCTGTATCCATTTAATTCAAGGCTGTACGAACTTAACAACTCATTCAGGGTCACCCGATGGTGTGACCCACAATATTGCCACTTTTTGTCGACAGCCGGCGCCACTGGAGGTGATTGCATCATTCTCCAATACCGTAGTTTTGCCTTTCGCCCCAGTGTTGAAGAATGTATGATTAAACTACGATACATACGTGGATACTCTTGGAACGAAAGTAAAGGCCTGGACCCACTCTCGCGTTTTCACGCCGCGATTTCGCGCTGGCCTGTCATTTTCACAGGCGAAAGGCAATAACAAAACACTTCTACCATTGAAAAAGTAGCATCAAATTTCTATGCCCTACGGTGGCCCATAAGGGACATTTATTTTTCATTTTATATTTTTATTTTTTCGTACTTTTCTGGTCTATGGTTAAAGTTGTTAAAAGCTGGGATTTCTGAAGGTCATACAAAATATGTATAAGTCTGCAAAATCCTGTGTAGAAGTTGGTAATATCCGGTCAGATTTTTGTCCATGTAATGTGGGTGTACGACAAGGAGAAAATCTTTCGCAACTATTGCTTGCCATATTTTTGAATGATTTTAAGGATTTTCTCTTTACTACATGTAATAATTTTGATTCTAGGACATTTGCCCCCCGGACATTTCCCCCCCGGACATTTGCCCCCGGATTTTTACAGGTCCAGATAACTCGCAAGTGGTTTGCCACTGTGAATATTTGGAATGGTTAGAACTGTATCTGCATCTTGCAGTGCTTCTTTATGCTGACGATATGATTATTATAGGGGATTCTCCTGAATGTCTACAGAACAGTTTAAAGCTTCACTGTACGGTATTGCGAATTTTCGACCCCAACCGGGGTCTTCTTCAGGCTGGAACTTTACAATCCGAAACTCTAGAACCAAATTGGATTGTAATCGGATTGTAAAGTTCCAGCCTGAAGAAGACCCCGGTTGGGGTCGAAAATTCGCAAACACTCTGGAAATTGCCTTTTTATTTATCATATATTGTGTGTCAATTTTTGTGCTTTTCTTCTCTTTGGACTGTACGGTATTGAATTCAGAAAGTGCTTACGTCCTCCGACGTTAGTGTAGTGTAAAATGTACTATGCTCCATCTGAATACATTAGAGCTCGGCCTTCAGTTTTTTCAATGTGTGCTGAAAACTAGGGCTTAATTCTTTGAAGTAGGTATCAGGCAAGTATTTTGGGGACCTTCACGAGGCTATGAGACCTATACCTGCACTCTACTAACACTCTGAAAATATCGTAAAATTCAATACAGTGAGGCTTTAAATCTTTTATTATGACCACACCACCACTCGGTGGTGAGGTCAGTATTGTTTTCGCAGGACGAAAAACTTTTCTCGACCACTTTTTCTTTCCTCCACGTTTTCGGTCAAACTAGGACATGCACGTCAAATCTGACTTGCTCAGTCCAAAGATCTAATTGTCCTCTCGCGATGAAAAGGTTCCTGTGCACTTACGTTCAAATTTGGCTGAGATAATAACTTTTTCAGCTAAATAAATCGGGATCGGCGTAGTCTATAAATAGAATCGGGGCCGGGAATCGGGGATTCCCTGTTAATACCTGACATGCCTGAAGTGCTCGAGCATGTACATGTACATGTACATCGTGCCTGTACATGTTTTCCACGACGTCATGATGACGTGTATGTGTAGGCCTACATATCGATCGACTGTTCGCCAGATCGTCGTCTGAGATGCAGCATTTGAACACCGCCATCTTTTATACGTCAACATAAAAAACCAGCTTCTCTGGCACACCAATTAATATTTTGTGGTGTGGTCATGAATTCACTTCCCCAGTGAATTCAAGTGAATTCTCAGTTCTAGTGTGAATATTGTGATCAATGGCATCTCACCGTGAATGTCACTATAATAGATCCATGCGTTTGATTGGGACCCACGTTTACGAGAATTTGACCAGGCATGCCCTTTTTAACTCATTACGGTCGCCAGGTCCCTGGTCATTCCCACTAATTTAACACACCATCGGAAAGCTTAGAACCTTGGGATCATGATGGTCACAATTACTTGGGAATCTATAACTGCTTTGACTTGAAACGTTTGCAAAACCCACTTGGGACGTCAATGACGTCGTCGATGTTCAGGAGAAAGCATGGGCGCTGGCCTCGTCAACACTCCGTGACGCTGCGCCTTGACTGCGTTTGGCCTGAGACGTTGTTCCCAATCAACTGCAACGATCTATAAAACTAAAGTGGTTGTTTTCTCCAGAGGTAAAATGAGGTATACGTTGGGCTATCCGTGAATTCTTCTATGGTGATGGTGTGGTGGAAAAGTGTTC
>NMRB01005250.1:7215-23655 GCA_002633025.1 Notospermus geniculatus
TACGAATAAGGTACGGCTCACTTACGAATATTCGTGGCCGATTCGTGATAGATCCGTACTTGATACTTATACATTCGGGACATTCGTGCCTGTTTCGGGATGTTTTCGGCGTGGGTCCACAAATTTGAGGGAGACACGAATGGCCAAGAATAGCCCAGAATGCAAAAGAATCGACTACGAAGCTGTTACGGACGATAAGAAAGGATTACGAAGTGTTTACGATCTATACGAATTTGAAATTCCTATAGATCGTGGTCGACTCGTGACCGTCGCACGAAAGTTTTTGACAAACAAAAACTTTCGTGGCGACTCGACGAACTCACACGAACTGTACGAATGTTTTAGGAATCAACCAAGAATCATTTAAGAACTGCAAGAAACGTTTGAGAATTATCTACGAAGCGGACAACTTTCTGATTCGGGACATTCGTAGCGTCAGTGAAAGTGGGGCATCATTCCAGAGCACCATTTGGATGGTTTGCCATCCACATTTGGTATTGTGATATGTCCAGAATGCCTGGAAGGCTTACCATCCGGATACAGGATGGCTGCCCATCCGTGTTGAGGTGGATGGCTCGCTGTCCTGCTACTACAGGATGGCTGCCCATCCGTGTTGAGGTGGATGGCTCGCTGTCCTGTACTAGACTGCTGACCCATTTGTGTAGGTAAAATGGGGGGAAGTGTGACGACATTCTGGAACACACAATAAACGCATTATTATTCCTCATGTATGGGTGGTGTATTGGTGGTGTGTGTTGTATTGTTACTTTTTAAAAAATAAAAGTAAATCTCAACGAGTTTTCGGTTCTATGGCCGGAGATAATGGATGGTCTCTTTTAGATATCCTCGAGTAAAAATAGTAATGTATTAGAGCGAATACGGTCGTGCACCCGCCTTGTGTGGAAGACGACATTGGGTAGGTAAAGCCACATGAGCCAGGCGCACATTGACGGCAAATCTCAATGCGACAGGGGTGTTTTTAAAAAGTCGACTGACCCAGCTGAATGATGGTCAGTCAACTTAAAAACACCCCTACCGCATTGAGACTTGCCGTCAATGGATGGGGCACTGCGAGCTATTTTCTGCTTTGCGACTTGCTTTACAACCTGCTATCGGACGGTATCGTACGGTACTCGTACGTAGTCGTCAGTAACCCCTGGCGGATACCTACCAAGACCGCAAGGAATTGATACCGGTCGCCGACCTGAAATTTATCACATCCTCATCTTCGCCATTGGAGGAGATCAGTCCACTACGGCGATCGAGTGCCCAGTGGCAAAGCAAGTCGCAAAGCAAAACCAGGTTGAAAATCACAGGTCGATTCCCCGCTTCAGAAGTACGACTGAGCTCGGGTTATAATACGGTATACGGACACGCTAGTGAACTCGCCATTGTGTCCGTATACGGTTTACCTCTATGTAACTCGGCCTGAATAACACCGGAGGCTTGATGGGGCTGGGAGCCGCCCGATTACCCCCTGACGACTTTCGGAACCCGAGCGAGCGCTTGCTTCACTACGTTGCTAACGCGCTATCGCCTAGATACATGCAGTACAGCGATTGAAATCACAAACAAACAGCTAAGTGCGTATTATGTGGCTGGTGCTGAGCTTTGATTGGCTTCTCGACAAGTGATTCGATCCGTTTCCATTTCACCTTTCGCCTCGTGTACATTGCATCAAATGAAACCATCGCCTTTGCAGTGGGTTATGCGGAGGGAAGCATCGGTGAGTTCATCATTTCCCGCTTGTCAGGTGATTCGTGACACTTTTGTCAGGAATGAGACACGGATTCCACCTGTCCTGTCTCCTCTTCGTGCCCGGGGTTCGTGTAAATCTGGGTTAGTCATACGGAGGGAAATGCAGGAAGATGTACACTTCATCGGGGGCATTCCTAAAGCCCTATTTACACGAGCCGATTTTGTCGTACGACAGAGTCTTATCAGATTTGTCGTACCGATTTGTCGGGATCGGCTAATCTGTTTACACGGAACGATTTATTTATGCGTCCCTTAGGACCTCGTGTGTCATTAGGTAGACAACCATGGGGAGAAGTAGCCGATGTCGGGTGAAAATAGAACACCGACTTCTGCACACGATGTCGCACGGACAAAAAAATCGTCTCGGAAGTCTAGTGTACACGGTGCGTTTTTTGTCGTACGTCTCTGTCGGCCGACATAATCGTACGACAAAATCGGCTCGTGTAAATAGGGCTTTGCTGCGTCCTGGTCCACCTTGTGCTTAGTTCTATGTTCTATTCGATTCGATGAGTAGGCTACACACATTAGTAAGCTTATTAAGATTCCCCGGGCTATTACGCTTTTGATTGTCTCCTGCATTTCGTGTACTTCATCGCCCCTGATTGAACGGCAAAGATTGCCGAACGAATTCAGAAAGTGCTTACGTCCTCCGACGTTAGTGTAGTGTAAAATGTACTATGCTCTATGTGGATACATTAGCGCTCTGCCTGCAGTTTTTTCGATGCCGTGCTGAAAAATAGCATTGATTTTTTGAAGTACGTATCATGCAAGCATTTTGGGGACCTTCACGAGGCTATGAGACCTCTACCTGCAGTCTCCTAACACTTTGAAAATACCGGAAAATTCAATACTGTGAGGGTTTAACATGTTACAAGCATGACAAGTATGTGATAGGCTGCACAGGTCGCCCAACCGCTCTGATTGGATCTTAACATGCTACAGGTGATGTGATAGGTGAACGCAATAGGTCTTGGCCAATAGGGCCCGTGTATTGGTTGAATAGCTTCCTCAGCTGGTAGCCTATTTGGCATGTTTGGGTCAGATATTTTGACCAGTAAATCATTTTCACCGACATATTCCATCCAAATACGGCATCTTTCAGAAAATTATCTAATCGATAAGACGATTAACGACTCAGTAATCGAACCCAGTGGTTTAGAAATTTCATATCGTAACGTTAATTCCAGGCTGGGCTTGTGCAAGTGTAGCTGATGAAAGCATGTACCTACATGTACATGCATGCACATAATTATATGCACTTCATTTGGCTTCAGCGGAAGTCGGTATGAGTGTCGGCTGTCTAAGTGATCGAGACAACGCCACCGGCTTCCTCATTTTTTAAAGTGTTTAATGAGAGCTCCTTTAGATCCATTGAGGTCAGTTACGTCGGAAAAGTGTACGTCTCTGTACGTATCCCTCATGAAGTGTATCGATCCGAATTTACTGCTGTAGTTCTTGTTCGTGATAGATACGACCACTTACAGTTAATTGGTAACACTTAAACCACTTGTTATCATCCTTACTTTTGGCTTACTGGCAGTATGGAGCTGCTGGTTTGTTTCTGCGCAAACAGAGTTAAGCGTTTAGACTTATACCGTACTTTCATATCACATAGGTCGCTCAGTATTTTTTAATATTCAGGCTTAGCCCTGGTATTTGTTCAGCTTACAACCATGTCGACCCGGCTTCCTGCCGTCAATTTTAAGCTACTGATAGCTGAAAGTTCCTGTCGATTAGCCGCCATTATTGTTGTCAGTAATGTAAAATTGTGTGTCATGATGACTGTCACGTTGGTTAATCCAGCCTACAGTCCAAAGTGTCGTAACAGTGACGCACAGTTACATGTAGTCAGTCATTATCTCATTTCATGATGGGTCTGATCGTCTAATACTGAACACAGGTCTCACTTCTTTTAGAGACTGCATAGTTTTTTTCGATATTTCCTTCTATTGTACATGATGGACTGATCGAGGTAAGTCGACTGAGCAAACTGAATGAAGTGCATCGATCGGCAATCTTCATCTTCGTTGAGTAAACAGTAGCCTATAGAACTAAAATGACTACGTATATTGTTTAACAAAGTTATAGAGCAATGCAGTTAGACTGGGGCCGACGTATCTATGACTACATATGCACGTAACAAAGTTATACAGCAATACAATTCGACTGGGGCCGACGTATCTATGACTACATGTGCACGTACAGTGTTTAACAAAGTTATACAGCAATACAATTCGACTGGGGCCGTATCTATGGCTCCTGTGTACACTTTCAGACCATTAGAAGAACGCACGGCTTCCACGCTCCCTATCGGTCAATCTGGCGAAGTCGAAGGTTCTTGCTGACGGTCGATCGCACCGACAAGGGTGTGTGCCATCATCTCCATCAGATGATCGTGGAGGCCTCGTCTTTCACCTTGTTGGTAAGTGGTGCGAAATATTTCGACTGAAGTGAAATATATATATTACAACATCTTTAATCGTTCGCGAAGGAGTGCTCCGAGCAACATGTACTTCACAAGAAATCTCCCCGATCAGAAATCCAAGTATTTCAAGTGATGTCGTATAAAGATATCGAATGGAGAATGTGTTGGATCGACAAGAATAGGCCTTTTGTCATTAATATCACGAACTGGGACAGTACAGGGATTTCAGATAATTGTTCTGCTGTCTTGTGAGCATATCCAGCAGTTTACTAACTATCATGGACTCAGGAGGACTGTCGACTTGTCTTCAGTATATGCGTAAGTGTATTTCAACGATCGTTCATTTCAGTTCCAACAGCCAAGGGCAACCGTTATTTAAAGCCGCACTGTATTGAATTCAGAAAGTGCTTACCTCCTTCGACGTTGGTGTAGTGTAAAATGTACTATGTTGTATGTGAATACATTAGAGCTCTGCCTGCTGTTTTTTCGATGCCGTGCTGAAACCTAAGCATTGATTTTTTGAAGTATGTATCAGGCAAGCATTTTGGGGACCTTCACGAGGTATGAGACCTCTACCTGCAGTCTCCTAACACTTTGAAAATACCGTAAAATTCAATACTGTGAGGCTTTAAACTACTTTAGAAGAACATTTTATGAATTATTTAACCAGGTTGTTCGCTGATGCAGTCAGCAGCGCTCTGTTTGTGCTCAATTTGGGCGAGTGAAGTACCGACTGCTTGAATAAATAGGCATGATAGGGCTGGTGAACAACATTGACTCTGAATGGTGAATTATTGTGAAATACTGCTACAATAGGCCTACATATCATCACAATCACGATATCTTCCTGATTATATACATACGCTCACTGAAAGCAGTGTAGGAGTTTGATGGCGTTGCCAGTAAGCATGTGCATGCGATCCTAAAGATTGGGGATGCCCGTCATGGCGTTCATGCGCATGCGGTCCTATAGATTGGGGATGCCCGTCATGGCGTTGCCAGTAAGCATGCGCATGCGGTCCTATAGATTGGGGATGCCCGTCATGCAACTGCAATCAGGTCTCGTATGACCACGAAACAAATCGTCTTGAATATATATACACCGGGAAGTGTCGGAGGCACTCGTGACCGGGCTCGTGACCGTGGGTTGTCCGCGTACAAGGAAGTGTATAAAGAACGAGGACACGAATTTGCCTCGAAAATACACGTTTTTTGGGGGATGTGTTTTTCATCCGTTCAGTACGTTATCGACCATCGGGGTGGCGCAGTGGAAATATCCGCGCCTGTCACCAGCGAGGTCGACGTTCGATTTCCTCCTACATATCGTAAATATCGCCCTGTATTGTTTGATGAGTAGCTATAATGCCCGATAAGTTGGGGAATTACCACGTGGTAATGGGTAATGGGCAAATTTTACACGAAAAATATGTAAAATTTGCCCATTACCATGTGGTAATGTCATTTACACGTGGTACATTTTCGTATTAAATTGCACTCACTGAAATCATAGGCTATTTTTAAACCACCGGAACTGAAATAACTGACTTATGATTGGTTCTGTCTTCCTGTAGGAATGGTGACGCGCAATCTTTGTCGTTCTTTCTTCTCTCTGCTCAACTCCAACAAGATCCAGTTCCTGTTGTGCGTGGTGCTCATTGGTAATGTTCTCCTTCTCTTCCGGATACAACAAACTAGAACCGTCGCGATGAGCGAGTCTGACCTCATCAGGAGTGAGTATGGGCGGGTGGGGTAAACAAAACAAAACACAACACACATTGTCAAATCCAGGACATTCCTGCATGAACCGTGTGTGTGTGTATGTTTACGTGTCAAGAGTATCGTAATTTGGCCAGACTGATACACACGTTGATCAAAAATTCAAAGCGAGCCTTATAAATTTTTGGTGTGATGCACTCTGCTATTGATCGACATATCACAAGCTGCGTTGTGGTGGTGTCAGGGGAGCTGCCCATCGACGCCATTCTGCTTTCCAGAACCTCATTATCGTACTTTTACGTGCTTTGCAGCCGAAGAAATCAGGTGTTTCCTTCAGAACGACCAACCATGGAAAACTACAAAGGATGAGGTATGACTGTCCACGCTTTATGAACCTCGGTAGGGAATTAGTGGTTCTGAGAACTTGTTTCCTTCGTCACCGTACGTCAGGGTAATGTAGGGAGCGAGCGCTGGGTAGCTCAGGATGGGACATCACCATGGGATGACGATGGTGCTTAAACCTATAGCACACCCTGACGTCGACTTGGGCGATTTCTGATGTCAGGCTATCGTCTGGCCACTCGGAGATGAATCCAAAATGGTTGTCAACTTAACAGGTGACCTTGACCTTTCAGACAATGGCGGGCGTTTTGGCCTTGGAAAGCTTCAGGAAAGCGGTCCTGAACGGTCTTCCAAAACTGTATGGTAGACAAAGGAAAGAAAGAGGTAAAACTCATCTATCTGTTTCATGTTTCTTCCTAGTTAAGACTACTACATGTGGGGCCTTTCTCGGATTTTGAATCAGTCGACCCACAAAGGTGTGAACAGCGCCACCACGTGTTCGCCGCGGTATCTGGCGGTACTAATCACTAAGCGACCTGTTGGCGGCGTTGTCAGTCACATGCTCTTTGGAATGTGAATGGTGAAATTTGTTTTGGTCATTGTGAGACAATCCTGCAGGAAAAATAGATCGCTTTTGTGTCCTCACCATGTAGGTCTACATGCACATCATCACTGATTGTCATAGCGAGTCATGCGAATCCGCCACGCCTCCTATTGGGCAGACTTGTTGCTACAGACTTTCTTGCTGTTCGTTTGATAGGGTTTCTTACAATTGGAATTCCGTCCATCCCAAGAACTAACGGTCGAAAGTACCTGCTGAAAACCATCGAGCAGTTTATCAAGAAAACTCGGCCCGAGGAGCAACATGACGTCATCCTGGTCGTCTATCTCGGAACGTTTGATCGGGAAAACAACAGCGCCACAGCGGCAGAAATTGTCACTAAGTATGGTGCCTATGTTGAGAGCGGATTTATACATATCGTGGAAGCTTTGGAAGAATTTTATCCAAAACTTGACGTGCGGAAACGGAATTATAAAGATCCACTCGACAGGGTGAAGTGGCGCTCAAAACAAGTAGTGGATTTCGCGTATACGTTTACATACTGTCAGAATCTTTCGCAGTATCACCTACAGATCGAAGATGACGTCATTCCCGCCAAAGATTACGTAGACGGGATCAAACAATACTTGCAGGTTGTTCGGAATAATTTCTGGTCAACCGTGGAGTTTTCCTCGTTGGGATATATTGGTAAATTGCACAAATCTGATGAACTGGCAAGCATAGCGCTGTTCTACATGATGTTTTACTTCGAAAAACCTGTCGATTGGTTATTGTTTGACTATCTTAGGATGCGGGTACAAACCAAACGATTAATCCGACCACAGGCGCTTTTCCAACATGTCGGTGCTGTGTCTTCCCTACAGGGAAATGAGAACCCCCTCGTTGATTCGAGTTTCCGTCATATCGCCATCACCAAAACACCAGACAACCCCCCTGCTAAACTCTACACCAACATATCCGTCTATAAAGATAACAATATTTCTAATGCCTATTCTTCTGAAGAAAATAAATTTTTCTGGGGTAGGGTGCCACGTGAAAATGATGTCATATTTGTAATATTTGACGCAGCTGTGAAATTAGACCGGATCATCATGCATTCCGGAGGTGCCCGGTACCCAAACGACTTTATTCGGTTCGGCCGTGTTGATGTCAGCCCACAGATTAAAATCTGGAACTCAAATGTTTCGCTGATAGAATGTGCTGATTACAAAAACCTTGGGAGTTTCGAAGACGGAGTTTTGGATGCACAAGGCCTTGGTTTTTCGATCCCCTTTAAAACCAAGTGTTTGCGAATAAAACTAACGCAGAGGCAGGAAGAGTGGATCATGTTGAAAGATATATGTATTTACACAGTAAAGACGAAACAATGAATCGAGTCGTGTTCATTCTTTCTTTCCTTCCTTCGATTGTCACACGTTTCTGACAAAAGGCTGAACCAATCCATCTTAGAATTTTTGCATTATGTGTATCTCATATCTGGCCATGTCTGAAGCGTTTCATTTCCTCGATCAAAGTTAGCCGGGGTGATTTTGTGGCAATTTTACCGAGTTTTCAACCTCCACGCAGTTCTTGCTGACCTTTGCCATAGCATGCGCAGTGGCATCATATAGCATGTCGAGAAATCGGTGCCTGGAATGATGCTCTGTTCCCGGCCTGAGCGTTGGCTCCTTCCACGATCGCTTTCCGTCCTGAACGTTCAGTTCATAGATCTACGGCAAGGAGGCAGCACCTAAACTTAATGCGACTCTCGGTATGAGGAAAATAATGCTCATAAGTTCTACAACCTGCTTGTTATTGACTGAGTAAGTGTTTGAGTGTTATTTTTTTTGGCCGATTCCTGGGTGTGTATGTTAGTACACCTCCTGTGCACAAGCGACCGTTTTAGCATTGGCAAAATATGGCATAGGTGTACTTAGATTTGGTTCCGCGTTTTTGTCAGACAGGCGGAGAACACGGACGAGTGGGGCGTATCCTAGCGGCGATGTGTACGTGCAGAATGTATCCATGTGGACACTTTCGTACAAATGACAACATCTCGGGCTTGTACGAGCTTATTCATTCTTCGCGAATAAAGTATTGCCAAGAACACCCTTTGTATTCAGCCGTGGGGCAGTCGGATGCCTGTCTACTTCGACTTCCGAGCGGGTATTGCTAAAATCCAATCAAGTGTTCCTAGAGTTGGCTTACCGATGCCAAGGCAAATTTGACCAATCTACATCAAATGGGGGATGATGGAGGGTCAATATTTGGACTGAAATGATTGATGTCACGTGGTCTTTGAGATTTTATGCGCTGTTTTTAATGACGCCACGGAAATGTGCTGAGAAGAGGGCTGACCACCAGTCACCCTTCAGTCACGTGGCCTGACTACAAGTGCAGGCGAAGGAGAGAAGGAAGTTGAATTTTTCTCCAAGAAGATAGCTTTCCTAACAAACTATAGAGTGCTGCACTGGGGGCGTCACTTCAGGAAAGGTCACTGGCAAACTGTCTTTAGCATCAACGATACTGCTAATTTCGCTACCGATATCAAGACTCTTGTTATTTTATGATAGGAGAAGATAGTCTTTTGCTCTTTTCAAAAATTACCGAGTAAGAAGACGAGGAGGTTGTATCATGGGTTCGGCCGGAGATGTCGCGGTATTTTGGGTATCGGTAGGGCCGCATTGCACTTCCAAGTTGGCTAAAGATAAATTGATATGTTTTATGAGAAACCTAACCAGAATTGGCCGAGTGGTCAGTGTCGTGTGGAATGAGTCACTAACCGAGACAAACTATGGCCAATCACCATTCACATTGGTTTGACCAATCAGGAACGAGTAGCAATGTCCGTATCTACGTTGACAATTTTCGTGCCTTCCTGCTTTCTGTTTATAGGTGCTGCATGAAACCTTTTCCGTCTTCATCGTTTCGATGGCCCCCGCCATCTTGGATTTCTTGCAAACTACACATGCGCAGTTATATCCGGTCGGAAAATTCGTATCTCCCGGCCAATCAATGCGTTGGTTTGCCCACCAGATAAGTGCGCGCGCTCAAAATCTTCGTAGAAAAAAAACAAGATGGCGGGGGCAACGAAATTCGGAACGGCTTGGATTAAAGGGAATGCACTCTTGGCTTGTTTCCTGCTGTCAAGGTCATAATGAGCAAAAAAAACAAACCTGACAAAATATTAAATAATCAAAGCTTTGGAAATCAAATTGTTTTTGTTTTTTCTTGCCACGTGGAGCAAAACGTAAATTGTATCAATCCAGCTATAACAATATTCTCATCAATGGTGGTTTGTGTCACGCGAGGCCACTGAAGAGAACATCGGAAGCCTATGTAATGAGATCAGTTCTTGTCAAAAGCGCTGGCTATTGCTGTTATTGATTCTGGTAGCTCCAGCTTTTTTCTACCTCTGTGCACCCACTTTGAGAAGAAACACTAAGGCATCAAGATCACCGCTTCCACTACAGTAACAAATGTCATCGGTATCCGAGGTTGGAGGCTGGGCATCGGGAAAGTTACAAGAGATACGAGGAAAAGAATTCGGTTCGTCAACGTAGGACAAAAACAGTACCTTCGCAATTAATGGGGGCCATTTGACAGCACGACTAGGCCATGAACCGTCATTGGTTAAGCAGGAAGGTAGGTGTTTCCCTCAGGGCTGGTGTCGTGCCCACCTGAGTCCATGAAGCCTAGTTCTAGACGAAATACTGTAGTAAAACCCAACACTGTTTGTGTTTAAACAGTCTCCAACTGCACAGTAATTCAAAGCGTTCGTTCTCTCAATTTGAATTTTAACAAAGTTAACTAGAAGATAAATGAATTGAACCAGTCCCGATCGTCGTGACTGTGCATGGCCTCCGTAAGCACCGTCCGCAAAAATGAAACGAAATCTGATGAAATCTGTGATTTACTCAATGATTTAAGACGTGTTGCCGTACTCCAGTTTGAGCATTATCAAATTTGTCGCCAACTCACACGTGATATTGAATAAGCGTTTATAATCAAAAGGGAAATCACACCGGCGAAACGAGCGACACCTTGGGAGGGGGCCATGCGCTCACTCTCAATGTGTACTAACTTGATACGGCCGTAAAGAACTGCTGCCGAAGTCTTAAGAATATATTAGAAATTCGAACCGACTTTTATTTAAATTTTATTCGTCAGATGTGCCGTCATCGCTTTTAGTGTGTTACTCAAATATCACTGACTAGATGCAATGAGATTTTAACTCGGTTTTCGCGACATCCACGGCCGAGTGTGTGACCGGAAATCGTCGGAGGCAGAAACGATGTCGTTTACTCTTGGCCTATGGTTCCATATGGACACTTTACACATATGCTCCGTTGTTTTTGGCCTATAACCATCCGCGAAGATGGCCCTTACGTTTAGTACGAACGCCGGTTGATGCATAACGCTGAGCGATAAATGCATGGGCCTAGTTTACGAGGGGTCGGGATCCCTTGCGCAGCAAGTAACGATTTTTCGTCAGGACTGGCCAGAAATCGCATCAGAGAGCATTTAGATTGTGAACCGCTGCCTGTGGCCACTATCGCCAGACCCCCTGCACAGAAAGCTGTGACCGCACCTTGGTATCCAGATGCAGCGAACCATTTTACTAAGTGCCGTTTGAAAGGCGGGTTAATATGGAGTACAGCTTCAGGAAAAAGGTTGACCGTCTATGAACAATGATTTCGTGGCCTGGAGAGGAGTAAAAAGTCTATTGAAAAGCAACCCCCCAAAGATACTAGAAGCGCCAGCAATGATCAAAGGGCGAATATTCAGATAGTAAAGGATCTAAACGAACCGCTCGCTCGATCCAATGCAACGTCACACGACACGCCCTAAACTAATTGGCAAGGGAAGATTACAAGAGTGAGAAACTAGAATCTCGGACGTGATCTAGCAACTGACATAATCAGCCTCCTTCTCTTTCACATGCCTAGAGAGTTATTGAAGGTTGTTTTCTACCGTTGTAGATAAGATGGGCTTATTCTACTGATGGTTTGTTCTGTGATACGAGAGTCTGTGCGCCAAATAAGACACGTAGCCGTAAAAATATTCCTAAGACTGCAGCCGAACTGTCTTTCATGAGAATCTATCATTTCCTTTGAACCCAGGTTACTGATGAGAAGACAGACGAGTACGTCCACTTTGCCGTGGATCAACCTCGTTCCAATGTCCTATAGAGAAAATCGCGATGGATACGCATGCGCAAATATGATATGTAGATCACTGATTCACTCACTCCACAGGGAGATGAGAGTTAAGGTGATCGCTAGTTAATAGGGAGGTTGAGATCAGCGACTTATCACGGATCCTTATACGTATACGGATCGAAATGTACACAAAATTTGTCCTCGCTGTACAGAATTCTATCCGTATACGTATAAGGATCCGTGATAAGTCGCTGATCTCAACCTCCCTAATGTCAGTATAATGGTTTTCAACTTTATCGGTGTCAAGTGCGGCAGTGTTCCTATTTTCTCTCGTTGTATGGCGAACGCTGCGAAACTTGAAGAAGGCCCAATCAGCCTTGTTCCCCTATTGAAGACTGGTCCCTCTACCTGTTGATTGTACGGAAACACTGAGCTATGAGGAACACTAGAAAACATTACACCAGCACTCCTCACTCTCGTAGAAGAGCAACAATAGATGACTATAGTATGTCGTCTGCCGCATTGACAACCAGTTTTATCGGTTGTCAAGGACATTGGAGATTCGTGTAAGAATATCACATTTTCCTTTCGATGAATTACAAAGAAAGTGAGTAACGGTACGTACAGCTGTCATCAAGTGAGCCAGGGTTCTACCATCAAAAAGTACCGACTTCAGCAGAGTTGTTGGTCATTGTTGACAAGTGCGAGTCTGACCAAACAAAATGTCGTCACCAAGTTGGAGATCAACACCAACTAAAGTACGATGTGAACTTTGCCTTTTGATATAATGACACTTTTCAACAGTCGGAAACACTCTCGAACCCGCTGAGCCTTTTTTGTGTTGACGTTCATGATTACCATATTGACTTGACGTATTCTGAAGAAAGGGCACTCGTCAACTCGACACGTCTATGATTCTCTTGACTCTCACCGCAAGCGATGTCCATGCAGTCTGCCCGCACCCAATTGCTATTCCTAGCAGACGTTTTATCAGCTTCACCCAAAGGGCCTAATTCGATTTCGCTCTGTCTCTTGTCCGATTGTAAACATTTACCGTCCGAATTCCCCACGCCAGATTCAATTTATGGCTTCTATGATACTCGGTCAGTGTGCAAATCGCTGAGAAAAGGGCCATTTTGGACCCTGTTAGGGACTACTCTGTATATTCTTTTCGTGTACGACAAACTCTACCCATTGGAATGGTAAATGAGGTCGCTGGTCGGTCGCACTGCGTTGGAAGTTCGAGCTACCTGCCCCTTTGCGTGACGTCAGCCGTCGGGACGAGCCGGTAGGAGCCTCGCCGCAGATTCGAACACACCTTTATCATTGTTTACAAGGGCCTTGTTCACGAAGCTCTCGTAACTTACGCCGCGGGAGTGCGTAAACTATTGTTCATTTGTGGGCAACCAATGGGGATCCTAGCTCGATAGAGGGCAGCACACCGAAACCCGGTCCTAATACAATGGACGCCTTTTGTGTGGGAAATTGATCGGGACCGGGATGTCAGTTTCATTTCAATAGTTTTAACCACTAGTGACACCTATTGAAAAAGTCGGCTAGGGTCCCCATTGTTCACTGTCACTGTGACAAAGGATTTGCGTGCCCCTAAAGTTACGGGGGCTTTGTGAATAAGGTCCCTGGCTTGCGGTGCCTTGCTTTCATGAATGCGAGTGGGCCGCATGCACCTAAAGTTGCTGCCCAGCAGGCGGTGCTGGAGTGAACCATGTCACACACCTCATGTGGTCATCAGAAAGTTTTATCTCCTCCCGGCTGTTTCGACAGTGTTTTATAATATCATACCGGGCAGAACGACCATGTAATATTAGAAAAAAAACAGCAATAGTGATATTACAGCCAGTACCGTAGCCCGAGGTCATTTGACGGTTTGCAGAAAGATAATAACTCAAGTATGTTTGTTGTATTGAGGGATATTATGAGATTGACGCTCTTATGGCGATAAGTGCCATGTGGAAGTCGAGAAGAAGTGATTGAGTCCTTGGCGAAGTTGTCTTAATGGGAGTGGCCTATTCAGGGAACACGGGCCTAGGACAACATTAATATCCATGACTTTACGAATGCGTAAATCTTTTGTAAGGGAGAGAGTGAACAACACATTGCCATCAAAATGGCACGATGTAGCTTTGAGATTGCTGATGACGTCACGATCACGTAACTTTCTGGCGTTCAGTTCAAAATATCATGATAGCCCATCTTGCGACTGATCCTGCGTTCTCAGTTTTCTTCGTGTAAAAAACATCTTTATCAGCAAATACAGAATCAGGTAGGTGAGGAGAATGCTGTTTACAATCTCGTGAACATCTGGGGAATGACTACCGGTTTTTGTGAGGTAATGGGGAGCGCCAATTGGTCACGTGATGACTACTGATAGAGCAGACGAGACACCTAGCGTTGACCTAGGCCCATTGTTCGAGAGATGCGGTTCACCAAGCACGGCCAATCACACCTTGAATCGTCATGAATAATAGGTGGCATTGGTGTACTATCAGTTCAAAACCACGCGTATATTCTCGCGTGGTCTGCGTGATCGGTGTTCCCTATTTTGAGCTGTTTCGCCCTGTATGACTGTGAATAGGCCAAGTAAGGAGGTTTATCGGGCGGACCTCTTTTTGCGCTGCCATCCTTACATTATTTCACATTTCGCACAGCCATGCAGCGTACACATGTGTAGGCCTACGGTAGCAATATCAGGCCTGTTTTTTACTGGACATTGCGATGACCAAGAGTCTTCGGCTGAAAGTTCTCATAGAAACTGTGCCGCGTACAAATTGCCCCGGCCGTGGCGGCCTTGTTGGTGGCTGTGCATCGTGTTTATAGAGATACACTGTTTCCTATGCAAATGAGGCCGCGGCCACTGTCTTGCTGGCGGCGGATCAGCTTGCTCATTTCATCTTTTCAGTTAAAATCATCGTCCATGACGCAATGTTGCGTTCATGACGCAACAGCCGGGTGGACATCCCATGTTGGAAACGACAACGAAACCGAAGAACTAATTTTGGTGGACAAGGAAAGAGACCGATCCAACAGCCATCATGATGGCCTTTCTTGAAATTCCGACAAAAAAATCTGAAATCCGTTTCATCACACTTTGTCATAGTTTCTCGCCTACGACGGTGCGGAACAAAAATGCATTGTATGGAAAAGGTAAATGGAGGACGGTAGGCCTACTTTCCGTTCCGCGTACTGGCCGGGCGTAGGTGCGTGAACTTGCATTGAGTCCGATGGCGTATCCTCTGATTCGCGAACCGAAACCTTTATATCCCGTGATTTTGCGGCCTATGGTGCAGGCTTACCAAAAACACGACTAACTTTGTACAAGACGGCTGTGGAATGAGCTACGTTGGTTCAACCAAAAATGGTTCAACCCATGCCGTCTTTCATCATTTGATCATGAACGTTTTGTAAGTTCTTATTAGTTTATGAGGCAGTCGTACATTTGATTTAGAAATTTGCTGTTGAGGCAAAATACGATGATGATTTTTGAATGCAGGCAATCTTATTTCGTTCTTCATATCTCCTCTACGCAGACCAGTAAAGTTATCCTGTTCGTTTCAGTTGACGAGTCATGATTTTCGACCTGACGGGGCGAGGTGAGGTGAATGACCATCTGTTGTGACTCTCTCAGTCGGGGGAAACCTCCGCGGTGTTAACTAAACCTGACTAGTGATGCAGTTACAACAGTCAAGGTCAAAAGAAGAAAAGTCCTCACTGAAGACATGGAAAATAGTAGGAAATATAAATCTACTTTCAAACCTTGAAAACATTAGGCCTACATATACATGTGTCCATTTCAGTTTTATGAATGTAGGCCCATCTGGTCGTCACAGATTCTCACCTCTATTTTTCTTCCTAACTGCAGTATTCATCACATGCAATAATATGTGTTGTCGCAAATCCATTTTTTTCCGGGTCAGGCGCCCTGCCAGGGCGCCCGCAGCATGAAACGATCCTGCTTGGTCATGCAGGGAGGGATAGGCACAACACGCAGGGCGGATCCAGGATTTGGGATAAGAGGGGGCGCCCTGTGCTAGGAACATTGAATTTGCGCCAAATTCCAGAATTCCCCGGTGTTTTTACATATTTTGGGGCTAAATGGGGAGGCGCGCGCCCGGTGCGCCCCCTCTTGATCCGCGCCTGACACGGTACAGGGTGGGATATCATTGACGAAATCCCTGCCTGGGAAGATGGTGTGGGTGCTACGGATTTCTTCATGAACCAACCATGTAGCGATGTCGCAGTCGTTTACATCGACATCCGACAGGACTTACACCTTAGCTGGCCGTCAGTGATGTTGGCATGACACAGTGTCGACATCGTCAAAATAGTCACCGAGTGCGAATGTAATCTATGAATTTCTATTTATGATTGATGTTCTGTTGATATTCCCCTATACCTTCTTAAAATTCGAATTGGCGGCTTTGTTGCGCGGGATTTGGAATGAGTTTCTGTATTATGTCAACAACAACCCCCAGTATTTA
>NMRB01005251.1:0-19280 GCA_002633025.1 Notospermus geniculatus
TAACTTTGATCAGTAAAAATACCCGGAAAATGCACTGCTTAACCATTAGGCTGATGACGTCATCGCTCGTGGAAGAAAACTTCTTGTAATGTGACTCTTTATGATATACGGTACCGCACAAAAATATCTGGTCCAGCTTAGTCTGCAGTTTATATGCAAATTGTACTGTAATGTTGCAGAAAACTGAGTATCTCCATCTTGAAGTATCCGGGGAACCAAAGGCATGGAAGGCAACAAACTGATTCAATTCCAATCGGCTGGAAGTGCTTTGTTACAGACTTCTAAATCAAATCAATTACCCTTCAGGTTTACTGCTGGCCTCTCTACACTGAACGTCCTGGAAACCATCAAACAGCATCCGACACTGTTCCGGCCTTTTTTCTGTGGTGAACAGCCCGAGCTTACTGCAGCTCTGATAAATTCTCTATTTCCTCCCCAAGTGTCGCCACGTGGGAGTAATGCTCGCCAAAAGGAAATAAAGGCACTCATACTGGAGGAACTATCTTCAGGATACCCAAGGCATGCAAGGTAAGCAAATAATTTCATTTATATTCCTCGGACGCTTCCCCTTGCTATGCAATGCCGCCATGGTGCGGGTCCTCAGGACTAAAAACTTGGCTTATGCCGACCGTGAGCTTAAGTCTGACCTAAATCAATATTAAAATTTTCATCGCGCTGCACCAGTACAAGTTGAGGCAAAGGTCTGGTTTAAACTCGCCAAAATTGTTTAAACCACCTCGGAGGTAGGTTTATGCTTTGGCTTAACACCAAATACATATTGCAAGCGATCTAATCGCCGTCGATCTATCTCCTCGCCAGCCACCGCATATTGTTTTTGTGTGTGCAGAGGTATGGCCTATCTTCCTACGACTCTATCAGTGTCTCCTCATGACCGGTAGTCCACTGTTTCGAGGAGCCATCCATTTTCGAAATCATGTGATATGAGCACGATTAACTGATTAGTTTTCATGGAAAATTATCGCTTCTCGGCATCGCTGTCCACAGCACACCAGGCGATATGCTCGGCGACAAGCAATTCCTGTCGCCACAACATCAAACCTGTTTGATAATGGGCGATAATCGTGGTAAGAAGATTCCACGCATCGGTGTCCGGCGCACACCTGGCGTCAACAGCCGATTTTGCTCGCAGGCGATTTGCTCGCTTGCGATATCGCCAGGTGTGCTGCTGGCTTAAAACCACCTCTCATTTTAACGAAATACGATAACAATCTCCACGACAGGAGCAGCTTGTCCAGGTCACTTGATCGTTTCACACCAGATATCAGTTGAAATAATTGGTGCGTAGCTTTTCTACAGTAGTGTGCAAAACTATATGGTACATATACGTGTTTTTCTTGTTTCTAGAACGGAAGGCCCAGGAAACTTCAAGTTGTGTCTTTGAGCTTGTTCTCACTCTTGTTTTACAGACGAAGAAACGAATGTTAGTCTAAGGGACATTCTCCGGTTTGCGACTGGCTCATCAGAAGTGATTCCACCATGCGGATTCGATGAGACCCCACGGTTGGAGTTCTTAGATGGCCTATTACCAATGTCCGACACGTGCGCCTGCGTCATGAGAATACCAAAGGATCACGTGTCATACGAATCGTTCAAGAATGGTATGGACGAGGGAGTATTGGGTTCTCCCTATTTTGAAGTACCTCAGGCAAATTCCGAATTTGTTCCCGTTCCGGGAGATAGTGGGGCTTTTAAGAAGATTTCGGTACCGCCTTTGAAAAATCCACGGTAAAATTACAGAAAAGTGCCTGCAGCAGAGTTTCAGGCTGTTTTCTGTACTTACGGTTAAATGTAAAAAAAACAGGAATCGGTCAACGTACAACTGTATTGAGAAAAAATGATGTGAAATTTAAGTGGAGTGTAAAATAATATTACATCATATTTTCCATTTATAGAATTCCGTATTTTTACCTTTTAAACGAGAAAATACAGAAACAGCCAGAAAATCTGCTGCAGGCACTTTTCTGTAATCTACTGTAGTAAATGATTGATTGCAGCAAGTGCTATAAAATAACATGAAAAACAATCCTGTGTAACAAAACATTTTGACTAATAAAAACTGATAAAACATACAGCTCTCAACAATATTTGTACGTACACCCACGGAAAAAGTAAATGGAGAGCAGTTTTTCCTGAATATCTCCAAACCAATGGGGTACAGAAAATGTGTCCCTGCAAATTTTCCTGGCTATCCAATGCTACTAGTGTCGAAAGTATCTGCTGAAACCCGCCTCTGGCAGATGAGAGGGAATTTTGTCTTTGCTTTGATTCATTCCTTCGCTGTTTACTAACGACTTTTCCTAAGCGGTTGTGTTGTGATTGAATTACATGTATCTTGTGATTGTATTGTGTATTGCTTTATTGTGGTTGCTGCCTGATGACATTTTGCTCTGTTATTGTTATATGTTCGTGGCCCAACACGCGGCGTGGCGGCCAACAGCGAAGCTAGCCAAAGACTTGTCACGGGTCAGTCAATAGAATTGGACTTACATGTATAGACTAGTACCTGGTCCTACCGATGGTGACGCTTTTGAATGGTAGGACCAGTCGTGGCCGCCATTTGTGGAGGAATTCTGACAGTGACGTCACTTGAAAATCTTATGTAAATTATGTAAATTTATTCAATTCTCAATACGGCTGATGTACCAGAATGCAGATAGAAGGTGACCGACCTTTGACCCAGGAAATTCACCAATCACGCCGGGGGTTTTCCATGTTAAAAATAGAAAATCTATCAACATAATAGTTCACATACTTACCACCTGCGCCAGCACCGACCAATCAGAGGCACGAAGGCGGTTGGCACGCCCGGTCCTAACATATGCAAAAGCCCGATGTAAAATAGTTAGGATCGGGTACCAGTCTATTACATGTATAGGTGAAATGCGCCTAATGTTCAGATGGAATATATCGGACGGTTGGTTCACGTTTTTAGTGACGTAGATGGGTACATTATGTAGCGATATAGGCTACTGACAGATTTGCTGGGGACTTGCTCTGTGGATGTTGTGAAATGCGATTTTTAGCTCACTGGGGTGAGCTATTACGATGGTGCAGATGGTGCAGCGTCCGTCGTCCGTCGTCGTCCGTCGTCGTCGTCGTCGTCCGTCGTGGTCCGTTAGCAGGGCACGTTTCGTAACCGCTGGAGCTATTGATCTGAAACTTGGTACATATATACCCCTAGGTCAGATGACCCATGACACCAAATTTCGGTCCCATTCGACTCTCAGTTTGGCCACCAGGTGGCAGAAAGCAAAAACACAAAAAGTGCAATAACTCCTGAACTAATGATTAGATCATCTCCAAATTTTTATCATAGGTGTAGCTAATAAGGATACACAACATATATAACGGGTTTTTGATTTGACCTACTTTTCAAGGTCACAGAGGTCAAAGTTCGACAAAAGTGACGAACCTGCCACAGTTTGTCATTATTTCACCGAGCAACTTCGTATCTTGCATAAACATGCATTGGAGGGGTACCTGCATGGCACATGCATGTCAAATTTCGGCCTGATTTGACTTCAAACATGGCCACCAGGTGGCATAACCCAAAAATCATCAAAGTGCTGTAATTCAGGAACGCCTTAACCCAAAGCGGTCCAATGTGCTATGTGGCCCCCTGCAGATGACCTTTATGTGCATGTGAAGTTCCAGCCCGATCGGACATCCAATATGGCCGCCAGGTGGCATAACCCAAAAATCATCAAAATCTTTTCTGGGAATGACTTGACCCAGATTGCTCATAACTGATGTGTACCTCCCTCTGTCATTAGACTATTATGTCCAACCCAGTGAGCACATGGTCCATGGACCATTTCATTGTAAGATTATTCTGATGGAACGAGTTTGTGACGTCATTTCTATTATCATAAAAATATGTTGAGCAGCTGGGATGTATTCATAAACATTTATTCAGCGGCCAGCATGCGTCATGGCCGGATGGTGCGTCGGTAGAGCGTCCGGCTATGAATCCGGGGCGCCGGGTTCGAGCCTTTAATTGCGATAGGCGATTTTTTTGCACGCGTCTGTTTCTCTGTTTATTTTTTTGCTGAGTCTGTTCCATTTCCCTACAAATCTGCATTTGCTAATGAATACTTATAACCACAGATCCCTGTCAGCTGTCCTGCATTCAGAGAGACTTTTCACTAAAGTCTCTCTGAATGCAGGGGCAGCTGACGACCATCGACATTCCCCTCCCAGCCACCAAAAATATCAACATCCCAACTAACGTTCAAGACTACTGGATATCCATAGATATTCACAGCTGGTGAAAACTTGATAGCTTTTTACCCAACAGTCTTTGAAAAAATTAAAAACACAGTTAAACCTTTTGACAAGGCGCCACCTAGTGATGTAATCCAGCGAAGTACATGTACTGCATAATTTCCTATAATACTGTCTGCCGTGATCACTTTATTGATATTTCTGAAGGTTTCCCTTTGGCACAAAATCTGGATTAAGGGAAAACTGATACGAGGCAGACAGAGCCCACTGGTGGCCGAATTTCAATTTGTTCACCTCCGGATTATGGCTTAACTGTTTGGGATGCCATAGGACTTAGGCTATCATGAATCTACGTAGGAGACAAAGCACTACACTCATGCAATACCATTGATTTAGGAGACTGGATTAAAATTTTAAACTTTTCCAAAAACTGCTACTGGATGGGCCGACGTGTTGACTACATGAAATTCATATGCTGGCCATGCTAACATCCTAAATAGTGCCAAATAGATTTCTGGTGAGCTACATGTATTTAGTGCAGGACAGAAACAGAGAAAACAAACCTTATCCAAATTGCCATCAGGGACATTATTTTCATAAAAACTTAAGTGTCGAGAGATCATTCACCAACATTAACACCTCGGTACAATGCCCCACATTTTTCACAATTTTTCTCATTTCGGAGCCTGACTTATTTCTTGTAGGGGGTGCTACATCCAGAAAAATAGGAGTATGACTCCAAAGTTTGGAGTTTTCCGTAATGCCTGGCTTTCACTGACGCTACGAATATCCCGAATCGCCCCGAATCTGAAAGTTGTCGGGTTCGTAGACAATTCTCAAACGTTTCTTGCAGTTCCTAAATGATTCTTAAGCCCAGTTCACACTGCCACGATTCCGACCACGATGCCTCTACGAAATGCTTTCGTGGTGTTCCTATAGGCTTCGTGATGCCTTCCTACAGACTTCTTGTTTTTCGTGATAATCCGCACCCATTGTAACACTAAGGCCACGATCCCTCTACGAAAATATTTCAGAGGATTCGTAGAGGCATCGTGGTCGGAATCGTGGCAGTGTGAACTGGGCTTTAGTTGATTCCTGAACATTCGTACTGTTCGCGAGAGTTTTTGTTTGTCAGAAACTTTCGTGGGAGCGTTCACGATTTTCACGACACAACTTCAACTACGAAGTACAAATTCAAAGAATCATGTAAGAATTGTACGAATAAGGTACGACTCACTTACGAATATTCGTGGCCGATTCGTGATAGATCCGTACTTGACTCATAAATACATTCTGGACATTCGTGCCTGTTTCGGGATGTTTTCGGCGTGGGTCCATAAATTTGAGGGAGACACGAATGGCCAAGAATAGCCCAGAATGCAAACGTATCGACTACGAGGCTGTTACGGGCGATAAGAAAGGGTTACGAAGTGTTTACGATCTATACGAATTTGAAATTCGTGAAATTCGTGAACCGTCCCACGGAAGTTTTGACAAACAAAAACTTTCGTGGCTGCTCGACTAACTCACAGGAACTGTACGAATGTTTTAGGAATCAACCAAGAATCATTAAGAACTGCAAGAAACGTTTGAGAATTATCTACGAACCGGACAACTTTCTGATTCGGGACATTCGTAGCGTCAGTGAAAGTGGGGCATCAGACATCCATATTTATTTATTTATTTATTCAAAAGAATGGTGCCTGCGTGTCGATGACACATGGGGTGCTAGGTGCAGTTCTGTAAATATTGGTGAGCTGGCCTTGAGGCATTCTCACCACTAAAATCATCACACTTTTAAAAGTAGGTCAATTTTTCGCCTCCATTTTCTCCTTTTCCATTCACGTAATCTACTGATTATCGACGCAATAGCTAATCATTTGGCGTGAAATTGTGTCCCCTGCTAAGCAATTTGAATAATATAATCGGCTTGGTGCTTTTTGGACGATTTTTGGACCAAATGACGAGATTATTTAGGGTCATTTTCATGCGGGTCCTCTGTCCTCGACTCCTATTGTACTGTAGGCCTATAGCGGAGCGGCTGTAACAGGCAGGGGACCAGGTGTTGGACAGTAAAAATGGTGGGGATTCTTTTCATCACTTGAGCAATTAGACCCATTGTGATACCTTTTCTAACCCTTCATTAGGTAAGCCACTATACTTCAACTCATTCTTTCATGTGTAGCAACAACTTCCACGCTTAATTGATAACTAAGATAATTCAAATACCCGGACATTTCCACAGTCTTGTTGGGCACATTTCCTGACTGCTCTACATCGATCGTATGTTCATGGATGAACCAGGTCACGGTAATAAACATACAGTAGCATAGCGCCTGTATTCAGGTCTCACCGCACAGGGGAAAGTAGGACAGCAATGCTCATAGCAACTTCCTGATGGCCGCCAGACAAGCCTGGTTTCTCTGGCCATCGATGGTGGCGCTGACTGATAGGCCTATTTACGGTACATTAATTAGGCCTGTGCCCCTCGCCCTCGGCCTCATGCCAGCGAACCGTTGTTGCCATTTGGCTTGTATATTGTAATTTTAACAATAAGATTCAAGAGGAGACAGCGCCACACCAAACCGCGACCACCACACTCAAATAGCCATGATGTTGTCAGCCAGAGTGCGGCGCTGTCTCCTGTACACAAGAAAAGTCAGCTGTATTAATATAAATAATTAAGTGGAAGGAAGGAATAAGAAAAGCTCAACGAGCTTAAAATACAATAAATGTTTCCAATGTGTACGAAATGATCGAATAAATGGCATCTTTCTAAATTAAGTCTTTACTCGTTTATTTATTTCCTGGGTATCATGTACGTTTTGTGAATCCAACAATACATGTAATGTGTGTTTATACATGTACAAAAATGTAAGTTTTGAGTTCATGCTTTATTGATGATTTTTGTACAAATATTCACCTTGGGAGAACACACATTAAAAACATATACTACATGTAGTATGTTTATCAAAAGAAGTGTGTTAAAAGTCTAGTACATGAGTCTTCTCAACATAAGAACACACGAGGGCCGCAAAGAAACAAGGAAAGCAGGAATGAAACACAGCCGTGAAGTTTTTGAAATCAGAGAAGATATTACACCAACTAATCGCCAAGGGACTGAATCGAAGATAAATATATAGGACACATCAGTAAATACTTATTACATTATATACGTATAGCCTATCTGGGGCACAAGTGATGAGTCGGCCGGTTAAGAGCCGATTGCGGGGAAGCGGTCATTCTGGGTATTTTTTTATCTTTTTTCCTGCTTTTGATCCGAGCCGCTGAGTGTACATGTATTTGTTTTTTAAATGTAGTATAAGTGTCGTATATCTCGCTGTGCCATCACACAATAATGTTATCTCTGAATCGAACATAGGTCAATCAATAAATCATAGGGAAGGTTATCAGAACCACGGAGCAGTTGATATTTTGTGGTAGGAGTGGGGGTGACCTGTTGTTGAGTCGGAATGTAGAAGACAGGTGACTTGTAAAAATGAAAAGCCAGAAGCTGTAGTGTTCGTTGTCCCACCAGGTGCACAACGATTGTATTGGCGTTGATGAGGGTGCATTTTGCACAAAGCCAATGCATCCTCTCACGTAATGAGGGTGCCTGTGAAATTGGAAGTGAAATAGCAGCAAGTTTGGGGATGCCAAAGGGAGTGTTCTTTAACCACAGGAGCTTATCCAGAAATGCCCCAGTGTATGCATCCCGCACGCGAATTTATTTTCCCACAAGCAAGGCCTGGATGCTACAGTGTCTCTGGTCACAAAGCAATGAAATATTTTGAATTTTAAAAATCCTATAAAATAGTTCATACAACAATACTGTCTGCCATTTTGAATAGATAAGAAATAGAAACGGGTTTCTTAGGTGAAAGTTATCGCGTCCTTCTACCAGATTCGAACCCACGCACCCTCGCATGAGGGCCCATTTTGAATAGAGATTCCGTATAGAGCTGCACAAAGTTTATTGTCTGCCATTTTGAATACAGATTCCGTATACAGCTACACAAAGTTGCAGGCGATTTGGGTCTATTATCCACCAGTGGACTACAGGAAGAAAAATGTCGTGAATGTGGTCCCATGAAATAAATTCACTCGTCATGTACTTGGCAGTGGGTGTACTTCATACTCGTGTTGCTGGATGCATCTATCGGTGAAGACTTCAATTCAATATGTTCCGACTCGATAAGGTCCCTCTTCCCCTTCCCTGCAAAGAACACCAGAAGTGATGGATATACAAATCGTTGTTGTTGTGATGGATATACAAATCGTCGCGGCATCATGGCTTTTAGTTGGGGAGCCAGATGACATTTATTTACACTATTGAGTACAAAAGGTTTTGGTGCCTAATCCTCTTCGGATTATCATGCTAATGCATGAAAGGGGCGTCTTAAGTTGCACAATCCTGGGGTTTGGTCCCTAAAGACCCCTAAAGTTAGGGTACAGGAAATAAAGAAGGGGTCAAAAATATGATATCATCAGATCATATCAATATTGGTGTCAAAATGTAGGTCTGTGAGTGTACATCAAGGAAATATGCATCCAAAAGCCAGATCAGGTCCTTGTTCCCCTACAAAAGGGGTTAAAAAATGAAAAATCCCAACTTTGACCCCTTGCCATTGGCTTCAGAGTCACAACACCTTGTTGGACAAACACATGTACACCTATATCTGTCTGTTGTCTCTGGCTGGACATTAACCAATCACTGGTGACCTTATTCATTGGTAATTCCTCCTAATGCTCCCTGATAGGCGCTGGTGTTTGTCCACAGTACACGATAAAATGATCCCAAATCTTGGCTGTTCTCGTCTAGAAACAAAAAGATTCTTGTCGGTATGAAAAAATCGGCCATCAGCCGCAGATCACACGTGGTTCCTTGGATTGTCATGTGATGACAATGGATATTAATTTCTTTTAAAAATTTATTCTTTTATTTTTGAAATGATCCATCTCGGCCCCTTTGCGGTTCCTCAAAGCCGTTTTTCAACATTTGCAGCATTTCAACATTGTTGCATGTTGTCCTCAGATGTCGCTCCAGAGACAAGGTATTTGAGGCTAAGATATTCAAACGCCATCTGATGACAGGGTTTTCAACTTATCATCAATTAACTCACCGGCTGGCGTGCTGTTTGCAAAGGCACCAATCTTGTTGGAATCGACGTCAAATGGAGACGTACCCCGAGAACTTGCGTTGAGAAGAATGCCTACCAAGGGCTTTAGGGTGCAAACGGCAAGGACGACGAAACGCTGCTTCGAGTTCTAACCTTCATCCTGCCATCTGCTCTAGCAACCCATTGCGTTCCGTATTTAATTCGATGTCCGCCATGTTGCAGAACACATCTGACAATTTGAATAACAACACTACTGTATAAGTCGCACATTCTTTACATTTCAGCCGATTCAAGCTATGTCCCACAGCCAAAGACCACATCTCTCGTCTTTCAAAAAATAACCGGCGAAATATGAGAAATTCGAACATGTGAGGCCGATTTCACAAAGGGGGTTTAAAACTTAGACGGGTGTAACTTCACTAAATGCACGCACTTCCACGAAGTTACACGCGTCTAAGTCTTAAACACCCTTGTGAAATCGCCATTTCGTGTCAACTTCAACCAGTCTTGCAAATTCAAAAGATTTTCACCTCGAATTACATCAAGACGTGGCGCCCTCCTGTTCATCTGGGAGCGTAGGAGCCACGGTGGTGCAGTGGTTTGGGTCTCCGACTAGCGGTCAGAGGGTCCCGGTGTCATAGAATGATATCCCCCCCCCCCGCTGTACGATGCCCGCAGGGCATCCTATATCGGCCTTCGGCCGACGCTATTGGAAACGGAGTTGATTTTAGCTGCCCCAGAGGAGGGGGGGGGGGGCAATAAATAAACGGGACTTAGTCTATTTTCATAATCACACAGAAATGTGTGATTATGAATGTCCGGTCGGGCAATAAGAAGGGGAGGCATTCTGAGTCATTACACTGCCTTCGTCATCGCGACACTGATTAACTTAAAATAGTGTCACTTGTCATTGTGATTTATTTAATTTGTCTTAATTGAATACCTCTGCGCAGATAAGAAAAGATAGAGACCAATCCAGTAATTTCTTTTAAAAGAGAAAGTATAAATTATGCGTTATCTTGACAGGTAGTTCGTGTCAATCTGCGCCGAGCTTCGATCTGTTTCAGGAGCCAATTTTTCACCACTTACTCTGCGACAGATTACCTCATATCCTCTAGTGTCTTCTCGTTTCATTTCTTATCAATGTTCAAAACTCAGGTCAATATTGACTATTTAGCACAATTTACTATCAGTTTCACGCTCATATTCAGTTTAATTAGTCTGTGCCGAAAATGTATATATTGTAGTAATGTAAATTTATTAAAGTCAAGTCAAATCGTTCACTCGCATTCTTGTGTCACAAAATGTTTGGAAATCACCAGACGTTGATTTGGCTGCTTTTCGTCACGACATTCTACGGTTCGCACGCCAATGGTAAGTTCATGTACAGTACATGTATTGATGAGCGACAAATTGTCCTCAGATCTAAGTGATTGCGACACACCCAATGTTTTTGCCGCTTGACACGCAGGGGCGGATCCAGGATATTTTGCACGGGGGAGGGATTGGTTTACCGAGCGTAGGCGTAACCCAAGCATGGGGAGCGCGAGCTGGAACGCTCAAAACGTAATTTCTGGGCTCTTCAGCCGTGTAATCAGGGCCGTACTTGAGCATTTCAACGGCTGAAGGGCCGAAGTTCAGTGGAACCATGGTTGTTAACACTAGGGAACGGTGGGTCGGGTTGTTTCGGCTAATTTCGAGTCGTCAACTTTGTAGATGACGAAGCCCGATAATGCGAGCGAGTTTTGAAGACCATGATAACTATTATAACTCCTATCATTTGCCAGTCAAAAACTGTAGGTTTCTGAGAAAAAAATCAGATATTGACAAGGTCGTTCGTGGTGGAATTGACGGTGGCACTTTAATTTGGGCCGCTAATTCCTCCGTAGTTTCTGATCGAAAGGCACCATTTTCACAGAGAATGTTGAGAATGACATGGGTGTGGTCCTCCCGTTATACCATCCTCTGGCGAAATGCATCCTGTGAATATGTACTCGCCACGGTTATCATGCTAGTATATGGGCGGTTATGTCCGCATAAATTAGACGTGCACAAAACGTATTTGTAAGTGTAAAACATATGTTTTTGTGCCAAAACAGATATTTCTGTGTAAAAACAGACATACAAAACGTGATTATTTTCGGCTAAACGTGTGTGTATCCCCAAAACGAATATATTTCTTGCAAAACAGATGTAGGTTTGTCGATAAACACGAAAGTTTTACCCGATTTTTATATTTTCTCGCAGACTCGCAGAGAGCACACCGCAGAGGTGTTTGCCAAACGAAGACGCTAGATGGCGCTCGATACTATCGCTGTTTTAGTCTGCGGTTTCTCGTCTCTCGGAGCACGAGGCCTCAGTGGCCAAGTGGCTAGCACGCGCGGTTATCAATCGGAAGGGCGCGGGTTCGAATCCAGTCCTGACATTTTTTTTCATTTCGTTAGTTTCACTTCATTTTATTTTCTTGTCGACTTTTATCATATCGATCTCGCGTGGCTGTCAGAAAATTGTGAAAAGAATATTGCATTCTTTGAGCCAAAAGTGAGAAAAATTAGACCTAGGCCTATGAAAAATAATTAATCATAAGAAAAGACCCAAAGACTCTTTTATGTAATCTCTTACTAGAAAGTGTCTGAGGAAGACACCCGTTGGGGTCGAAAATTTGCGAATAAAGGGGCTTTCATTTTACCAAATAGATGTAAAAATTATTCTGATTGGCCTGGTTCCAGACGTTATGAAAGGGGCTGTTCACTTACATTGTAAGCTGTCATTTTACCATAATTCTGCTTGGACTAAGAGTGTAGGACCTACGCCTAAGTCCAGTCGTCAATTTCAGGCGGGTGGACACAAAGGGGTCCTGACCACTAGGCCAAGCAGAACAATTTTTACGTCTATTTGGTAAAATGAAGGCTTAAATAAACTTTTGGAGACGACGTACTATTATATCATTTTGTGTGTCGTTCTTTCTGCTTTATTTTTTGGATATTCTCCCTTCACAGTACTAATGATGAAATGTTGGCCTCATGATTAATTAAAAATTTTGGCTCAAAGAATGTAATATTTTGTTTACAAATTTCTGAAAGCCACGTGAGATCGATATAAAATAAAAAGTCGACAAGAAAAATAAAATGAAGTGAAACTAACGAAATGAAAAAAAAATGTCAAGACAGGATTCGAACCCGCGCCCTCCCGATTGATAACCGCGCGTGCTAACCACTTGGCCACTGAGTATCGTGCTCCCAGAAACGAGAAACCGCAGACTAAAACAGCGATAGTATCGAGCGCCATCTAGCGTCTTCGTTTGGCAAACACCTCTGCGGTTTGCTCTCTGCGAGCCGACATCTCTGCGAGAAAATATAAAAATCGGGTAAAAATTTCGTGTTTATCGACAAACTTACATCTGTTTTGCAAGAAATATGTTCGTTTTGGGAATACACACACGTTTAGCCGAAAATAATCACGTTTTGTACGTTTTGTATGTCTGTTTTTACACAGAAATATCTGTTTTGGCACAAAAACATATGTTTTACACTTACAAATACGTTTTATGTAATGACCGATGTAATGACATTGTGTAATGACAAATACGTTTTGAGTAATGACCGATGGAACGACTGTGTTGGCAAATAGGAATCATGATATCACGTAATACAAATCAGTTCTATCAAAAATAGATATCCTGTCTTATCTATTTTGGGACTATTTCACGAGAGTTTTATCATAGGAAGTTTTACAAAATGAATAAATGGACGGTTCAAATAACATGATATAGATACAGTTGTGCTCGAAGGTTAGTGAACCCCACTCACGATACCGTGTTCTAAACATTATTGTTTTATTGTGAAGCCACGTGATACAACATTTTCATTTCTTGATATTTTCATATTATATTGTGACTGCTTGCATTATGTCAGTCTACAAGTGAAATGAGGTATGATTGGTAATATTTTGAGCTCAGCAACTTCCGCGTGCATTTCGTGGTGGGGTTCACTAACTTTCGAGCACCACTGTATCTCTGTATTCAAAAGTAGGAGTTATTGTCATCAACCACTTTTTTCTTAGACGGAAGCAAGATGAACTGTGATACTGACAAATACATGTACTTCGACAAGGCGGCTTCAGAGTGTCGTTCATGTTCCAGACCCTGTGGAATCAGTGTCGCTCTCTGCAAGCATTTCGGATGCGGAGGTAAGGAACAGAGAGATCGATGGGGAACTAGCAACTTAGGAGAAGTACATTTACATGCACTATCATGTGCAAAAGTAACTGGACAGCAGTTTTCTTGAATACATGTATCTCCAATTAAATGGAGTACAGAAAATTGGACCCAGCATATACAGTATACTGTAGTTAATAGCATTTTACCTGGCTATCTAATGGTATTAGCCTCGTATACATCTGCTGAAACCCGCCTTTGACATGTTCCAGGCCATGTGCAATCAGTGACGCTCTCTGCCGGTGTAGCAGTAAAACGTGTCCCCCAGTAAAAAGTGTCCACTTCTATTGTTGAATGACGGATTAAGGTGCATGGGTACAGAAACCAATCGCCAGAGATTAGATTGTAACAATACGATCATTTGTTACCAGGACAGTTTTTCCTGGGGACATTCTTTCCTTTTACACCGGCATTTCGGATGCCAAGGTAAACGACAGGGATTGATGAGATCCACCAACTCATTGGAAGTACAGTTCATGTATTCACGTTGTTCATTTCTCTAAGTATAATTTTTCAACATACACGTAGATCGGTTGTCGGGCGCTACTACAAAGCTCTGCAGTTCAAAAATGAAGTTTTATTAGTGAACCGAGACCGAGACCAATGTTTCAGAAGCCGTCGAAAGGTCAACGATGTCGTTACGCTATGTATTAGCGAGGTTTCGTAAGCGCCCGGTAAGGCCATACGACAACGTTTATCTATTGTTTGGGTAACCCATACAATAGACAAACGCCGTCGTATGGCCGAATCGGGCGCTTGCGAAACCTCACTGTTTTTCCAGTTTTAACGACATCGTTAATCTAACGACGGCTTCGGGAACAACATAGGCCCTGATCTGAGTGATTGCGACATAATAGGCCGACATTTTGTCCATGCAACAGTCCTTCCAACTGCTTTGACCTGCGTTTAAGATTTTATTATGGTTTCCGATCTCAAGATCGGAAACCATATTGTGTTTGGTCATGGTGTCTGTCTGTCTGTCTGTCTGTCTGTCTGTCTGTCTGTCTGTCTGTCTGTCTGTGTGTGTGTGTGTGTATCTGTGTGTGTGTGTGTGTCTGTCTGTTCAGTCTGTCACGCCTGTAACTTTGTTCCTGCAAGAGCTACAGACCTGATGTGACCTATCCCCAGGTAACATGACCTGAGCTACAAGATGGAATGAAAATTTCAGGTCTCCGATACCTGGTTCATGGTGAAATTGATATATCAAAAGTTGAGATTTTGTCTGTCACACTTTTGTTTCTTGAATAACTTGTCTCCAAGGCCAGCTAGAGCACTAGTAACAAGTTCCTTCCCTATGTTTATGACCCTTGGCAAGATACTGGCATCAACGAATTTATTGTCCAGTGTCAGCATCATAATGATATTGATATATCAAATTTGATATTTTGACATATCAGGAAATCTGCCACAGTAAGCAACTTGAAACTGGTATCACAACATCATAGCTCATCCACGGATGTTATTGCAACTGAAATTTTCAGTTTGCACCTGCTCGGTCGCATGATATTTGCCGATATCATGGTGAGATTTGATATTCAAATTTGATAACATGATGTAAGTCAGAATCTCGTGATGGTAGAAGCCTAAAACCTTCACCTATACCTAGGTTATCAAGGATGAGCTTTCAGATTACGCAATGAGCTTGAAGGTCAGAGGTCAAGGTCAAGGTCAAACAGTTCTAAAGCACAAATCTCCTCGGAATTTCAGGAGAAAACGAATTAGTAACCTGAATTAACCATCCCCGATAGGCTTATATCAGGGATCCTGTTCCAGTTACGCAATACTTCCCAAGGTCAGAGGTCAAGGTCACAGTCAACCATCACAAATAACATGAGCAAGAACCTGGTGATGGTGGAAGCCTAAAACCTTCATCTACACCTACGTTATCTAGGATGAGCTTTCATATTACGCAATGACCTTGAAGGTCAGAGGTCAAGGTCAAACAGTTCTAAAGTGCAAATCTGCTCAGAATTTCAGGAGAAAACTAATTACAAGACTGAATTAACCATCTCCTATAAGTTTAATCAAGTAATGCCCGTTCCAGTTACGCAATACTTCTCAAGGTCAGAGGTCAAGGTCACAGTTAATTAGCTCTAGAGTAGTAAACTTCTCATCGGAAACCATTGACATCGCTCCGATGTCCTTTTCTTGTTGGTGCTGATATGAAAACGACAGCCGTCACTTCAAACGCTGACCATCTGTGTTCAGAGCACCGTATGTACATGTAGGAATAATAGAGAGTTTAAGAAATCAAACGATAAACGTTAACTTTACGACAACGTTATTTTTCATACTGCGAATTTACCAGATTATATATTGCATTTTCGGTACAAAAAATAACGTTGTCGTAAAGTTAACGTTTATCGTTTGATTTCTTAAACTCCCTATTAAGTGGGCAAAAAGGCCAGAGGAGAATCAACATGCCGATGTACATGTACATATCCGTCGGTAACACACCTATTAAGAGGTCCAAATAATGAGAATGGTCGATGAAAGTCAAAGGCCAAAGCCTTGATATGAAAACTCGAGTGTTATGCGATTATATGCCTGTTCAGTGAGTCATCGTTTCCTACATAACAGTCCCAGCCCAAAAATCACAAATGGACCGTCCTTGTATTTTACGCGGAAGTTCTTTCTCTGTCCCCACCGGCGCTGTCTTCATCATCCGATTCCATCGTTGCTGTTTCTGCCTCGGCGATCACCATATCGGTGAATTCCGCCTTTGCCATTTTCGTCGACTTCACTGAAATATTATTTACGCAAGTCTTTCAGTTTGCTAGCTCTAACTTGCATCAAGATGTGCTGCCACGGGAAGGCAGGGGACAAATCTGACGTAATATAACTCACATCTGACGGTAGGCCTACACTCACTCTCTTGGAGTGATCAAGCGTAGGTCTTCCTTGTTCGTACGGGTTGTGTTACCCTCGTCAGTGTCTCGGCAAGACCCAAGTACAAATTCGTCGCTCGTTATCATGCTTTCCTTGATCATTCATTGGTTGATAATTGATTGATATTTCCTCTCTGCAGACTACCTAAATCGACATAAGACAACAACACCCACTACTTCGACGAATGTCGAGCTGACGGATCTTACTGCATCTGCCGTGACTGTGACGGCAACCTCGCATTCACCGTCATCTCCATCGCTAAATAAAAACAGCGAATCAACTGACGTCACGTTAGCCATCGTCCTCCCAATAATCGGTTGCATCATCAGCATCAGCATCATCATTGTCATCATCATCAAGAAACGTTCAGTTAAAGGTAACCTTTTGTATACTTCTTGAGCCTATTTAACGTTTGATGCACGTAGTTGAAAGTTAGGGAGCCACACGTTAAAGAGATACATTGCTATAAGGCCCAAGCAAGCTTATTTAATCTCATTTAAAGCTGGAAACTGTGGACCTTTCAGGTGTCTCATGTTGTTTATTCACGGATCGAGACCGCACTGCCCGAGATATTTGGGGCCGTATTTACGAAGTGCGGTTTTCTTTTGAACATGCGTGGTCAAATCGGGCGGCTAAACTCGTTTATCCGTACGCACGCGATTCGCACTTTGGTTAAATCATGCGGTGACCAGATGAATTCCTTTGTTCTGAAATCGAATGATTACCGTGAGTGTGGCGGGTTTTCCGAATGTTTTGATGCTAAATGTAGACATTCCGTTGAAATCGGTGACAGACCTATCTCATGCTCTGGCGTCAGACACTTGCTTTGGTTCGTGAGCACTGAGTGAATCAGGCAGGAGCAACTTCTTAATTTTCAATACGTCGTGTGTTTTGTCCACCCACTGTATCTCTAGAGGCCGTCCAGTGCAGAGCGCGTAGGATAGATCGGTCCGTACAAGAGTGGCTAGCAACGAGTTGGAGACTTTAAAAGGGTACCAATGGTTTCTTGTGTTAATTTTCAGATCTTTGTACAGAAAAGAAGACCCGGCACCCTAAGAAGGGAGTGGATAACAGTGATGCTGGAATCCCTCTGTATGTCAACGATAAAGAAAGCGATGAAGAGATTCACATATGTATTCAGAGGATTGTTCATTGTATCAACACCCATTACTCCAACTGTTTGTGATGAATAAACCCAATATCTCAATGAAAATCCAGTTGTTGTAATCACCCAGTTCTATACATGTAATTGTTGGCAACGTCAATTCAAATTACAAAATAAGGACCAAGTCGAATTTAAGAGTCAGGAATACTGTTGCCACTAATTTCCAGGACAAAAGCAAAGTTTCAGAATGCCAGATGAGTAGTACCCGGTACTTCGACACCGAAAGGGCAATAGTGTCTACAAGAGGGAACTGAACGGTGAGACTGACTGATGGTCTCATTCTCTGCAAATTATAAGTCAATGTTTAATTTTCAGGATTGATGAATTATCCTTGGAAGATGTCGTGAACGGATTGAAATCGTCCGTTGACATGAATGCCGAGCCAAACATCATCAATGTAGTCAGGGGAAAGGTCCTGGAAGGGGCTTTCCGTGCCATAAACCGGAAAGGATTTGATCCAAAGAAACACATATGCGTGGAATTCATCGATTTCTACGGAGTGAGTGAAGATGAAGATGATGCAGGAAGTTTCCGGAGAGAGTTCTTTAACCTTGTACTGAAGGAGATATCGGAGAGCGAAATGTTTGTTGGACCTGACAGTTGCAAAATACTGGTACCGTCACAGACAGGTACTTGAAATGTTCCATCCAGCACAATGTCACGGTCGTGCTATTATTACTGCACAAGTTTTTGTTAACCATTATATACATGTATATTTAACCATCATCAGTTCCTAAAATTAGTCTAGTATCGTTTGCTGAAGGTACGTTAATTTTAACGGGTTGTATTCATGTTTTTTTTTTCGATATCTGTTTCAGCACTTAAAAAAGACTTGTACGCCATTGCCGGGCAGCTGATAGCATTATCCATCGCTCATAGATGTCGCGGCCCTCAGTTTTTTTCACCTGTTCTATACGACGTAATTACTGCATCAACTGGGTCAGACATAGATGAGTTGTATAGAGCTGCCGAACAGGCCAGAAGTTTCCTTCAGCCAGCTGGAAATTCCACCCCATCCGTAATTAGAAGTTTGGACGACGACACAGTTGGACGTGCAGCAGTGAGAAAGCAGATCGATGACAGGACGCGAGAAGCAATTGATAGGCAAGTCATTTGATAGGCTTATCCTTTAATGAATTTCGACGTTTTTTCAAGTAAAAGCCATGGCCTATACTTGGGGCAACGTCTGTCACTGCAGGCATTCGAATGATGTTCGAGAATTTGTGGGTTGTGGGTGAAATTAAAATTTATTCCCTCACAGAGCGAAATCCCCTCGGCGAACACAGACATGACAGAAGACTGACTGTTCTAATCGACTGCGTGTGACTTTCCTACAGACTTCTATTAACTCTCATCAATCTTTTTAGGTTTACTGCAGGCCTGTCTACATTGAATGTCCTAGAAAAAATCAAACAGCATCCGAAACTGTTCAAGCCCATTTTCTGTGGTAAGCCACCAGAGCTTACTGCTGCTACAATAAAAATTCTGTTTCCTCCCAAAATGTCAGTGCCTGGGAGTAATGCTTACCAAAAGGAAATAAACGCACTCGCGTACTGGAGGGACTATCTTCAGGATGTCCAAGGTATTAAGCAGATGATTTTCATTATCTTCCACTTGCGCTCCCCCCGCGCTCCCCCCCCCCCCC